>WNWK01004448.1:0-140246 GCA_009830355.1 Cherax destructor | reverse complement strand
GGAGGAGGGAGATTACTTCCAGTAAAAGTAGGTCTTAGACAGGGATGTGTGATGTCACCATGATTGTTTAATATATTTATAGATGGGGTTTTAAAAGAAGTAAATGCTAGGGTGTTGGGGAGAGGGGTAGGATTAAATTATGGGGAATCATGTACAAAATGGGAGTTGACACAGTTACTTTTTGCTGATGATACTGTGCTTATAGGAGATTCTAAAGAAAAGTTGCAAAGGTTAGTGGATGAGTTTGGGGAGGGTGTGTAAAGGTAGAAAGGTGAAAGTGAACATAGATAAGAGTAAGGTGATGAGGGTATCAAATGATTTAAATAAAGAAAAATTGTATATCACATTGGAGAGAGGGATTATGGAAGAAGTAAATGTTTTCATATAGTATTTGGGAGTTGACTTGTCAGCGGATGGGTTTATGAAGGATGAAGTTAACCATAGAATTGATGAAGGAAAAAAGGTGAGTGGTGCTTTGAGGTATCTGTGCAGGCAAAAAACGTTATCTACGGAGGCAAAGAAGGGAATGTACGAAAGTATAGTGGTACCAACACTCTTATATGGGTGTGAAGCATGGGTTGCAAATGCTGCAGCGAGGAGGCGGCTGGAGGCAGTGGAGATGTCCTGTCTAAGGGCAATGTGTGGTGTAAATATTATGCAGAAAATTCGGAGTGTGGAAATTAGGAGGTGTGGAGTTATTAAATATATTTGTCAGAGGGCTGAAGAGGGGTTGTTGAGGTGATTTGGTCATTTAGAGAATGGATCAAAATAGAATGACTTGGAGAACAGGGTTTCACCCCAGGTATAGTGCTAATTTTAAAATTGTGAAAATGATGTATCTTGCTTATATTAGATCATTGGTTGATTATGCTGCACCACTACTTGCTCTTGTGTCTGACTGGAAGCTTGGAGGGCTGGAAAAACTGCAGAACGAAGCAATGAGGATCATTTTAGGATGCCCTCGTACTGCCAAAATTTTAAATATGTAGAAAGAACTTGATATTCCTAGCATCAGAGATCGTGTTACTGAAAGAAATATACTAATTGGGGTTAATATGCTCAGGCAAGCCCATTCAAACCCATGCACAGAAGCCCTCCAAACTTTCCTCAGCACTGGTGAACATCCCTCCAGATGGATCGAAAAAACTGGAACTGACCTCCGCATGAATTAGATACATGATCTATGTCAAGTAAGGCAACAGCGGTACTTCTCCGCTCCATGGAATATTACCCCATTCTAAACTACCATTCCTCCATTTCCCCCCAAACTACTACTTAAATCACAACCAAACCTTCGCCTTGAGGCCAAACATGATGCCTTAAGTTGTATTGATAATTTAGTCAAAACAGCACACTCTCACAAATTTACGTTGATGGTTCTGTTCACCAATCCACTGCTGCAGCTGGTAGTGCTGCTGTTGTCATGCAGAGTGATGACTCTCTTAAAGAAATTGGAGCACGCATCAATAACTGGGCCTCTACCCTTCAGACAGAACTGTTTGCCATACTCTTTGCACTCAAATGCGTCCATGTATCTAAGGTTTACACTTTAATTGTAACTGATTCTCTGTCATCCATAAATGCTTTTAACTCATTAAGTATAGATTGTGGCATGCTTGTGTCAGAAGCCAGACACAGGTATGGTAGGGTTGTGGATAGTAGAGTCAGAGTGCACATGCTGTGGATTCCATCTCACATTGGTCTTCAGATGCATGATAGAACTGATAAATTGGCTAAGTTGTATGCTTTCAAAGAAGGGGTAGATTACAATCTTGGCTTATCAGTTAGCAGTTTGAGAACAATAATACGAAAAGAACTTCAACTGAATTTTATTGACTTAAGACTCAGGGAGATTGACACCAGTCAGTCCATCTATCATCATTCTGTCATGCAGGAGGAGCCACATGTCTATGGTGCATCCAACAAAATAAGCAGACTCTTGGATGTAACTACCGCCTGCCTCCGGCTGGGTTATAAGTATATTTGGCAGGTTAAATCACCACTACAAGATGTAGACCAAACAAAATGTAAACTTTGCCAGATGGACTATTGTCACACCCTGCGTCATTATGTACTGGAGTGCGATAAAATTAATGATTTCAGAGACAACTCACTCAGAAATGTTCAAGATATGTCAAAGTATTTTATCCACAGTGGCATTTTACAGACCATTCTGGAAAAATACCCTGACTTTGCTCCCTGTAAATAAAGCATTACCACATGTGTGTACTCACCTAGTTGTGGTTGCAGGGGTCGAGTCATAGCTCCTGGCTCCTGTGTGTGTGTGTGTACTCACCTAATTGTACTCACCTAATTGTGGTTGCAGGGGTCGAGACTCAGCTCCTGGCCCCGCCTCTGCACTGTCCGCTACTGGGTCTCTGCTCTCCTGCTCCGTGAGCTCTATCATACCTTGTCTTAAAACTATGTATGGTTCCCGCCTCCACTATATCGTTCGCTAAACTATTCCACTTCCTAACTACTCTATGGCTGAAGAATTGCTTCCTAACATCCCCCTGACTCATCTGAGTCTTCAGCTTCCAGTTGTGTCCCCTTGTTTCTGTGTTTCCTCTCTGGAACATCCTGTCACTATCTACCTTGTCGATTCCCCGCAGTATTTTGTATGTCGTTATCATGTCTCCTCTAACCCTTCTGTCCTCCAGTGTTGTTAGTCCTATTTCCCTCAACCTTTCTTCATAAGGCAGTCCCCTGAGTTGTGGAACTAGCCTTGTCGCAAACCTTTGCACTTTCTCTAATTTCTTGACGTGCTTGACCAGGTGTGGGTTCCAGACTGGTGCTGCATACTCTAGTATGGGCCTGACGTATACGGTATACAGTGTCCTGAACGATTCCTTGTTAAGGTAACGGAACGCTAATCTTAGGTTTGCCAGTCGCCCATATGCTGCCGCGGTTATCTGGTTGATGTGTGCTTCCGGAGACGTGCTTGGTGTTATACTCACCCCAAGGTCTTTCTCCTTTGATGAGGTTAGTAGTGTGTGTATGTGTGTGATAGTGTGGTGTGTGTTGTTAGTTATCATTTGTCCAAGGCACATGCCGAATAGACACTAGGCCTGTTGTACTCACCTAATTGTGGTTGCAGGGGTCGAGACTCAGCTCCTGGCCCCGCCTCTTCACTAATCGCTACTGGTGTGTGTGTTGTTGTTGTAGCAGTGTGTGTATATATATATATATATATGACCCAACAATTTATATTTGCACAAAGAACTCATTACAGTTGTGACCGGGTGTGATAAGATAAGATTTCTTCGATTTTTAACCCCGGAGGGTTAGCCACCCAGGATAACCCAAGAAAGTCAGTGCGTCATCGAGGACTGTCTGTCTTATTAACATTGAGGTCCATAATCTTGTCCCCGAGGATGCGACCCACACCAGTCGACTAACACCCCAGGTACCTATTTGCTGCTAGGTGAACATGACAACATGCGTAAGGAAACACGTCGAAATGTTTCCACCCACCGGGAATCGAACCCGGGTCCTCCGTGTGTGAAGCGAGAGCTCTAGCCACCAGACCACTGGGCCACCGGTGTTAGTTTAATATCTTTATTATGCATCCCATACCTATCCTGTGGCGGTAGTCAAAAGATTACAGAGGTACATAATTGGTCCATTGACTGGAATCCAAAGTTTTGATAGCTGAACAAGTTACAGCGGTAATGAACTAGGTCTGGTCACAATTATGACCAAGTTTCAAAGGTAATGAGCTCTAGGAAGAGCTGGTCACACTCATGACAAGTTACAAAGGTAATGAGCTCCAGGTAGAGCTGGCCCTGGTGGACTAGTGAATTGCTCATTACTTTATAATTTGTTCATGATTGTAACCATGTATAAACGTAAGTAAATTTACTTACTTACCTGATTCATTATCTTTGTAACTTGTGAGTTCATTACCTTTGTAACTTGCTCAGCTTGGGGCCCAGTCCCTGGACCCATTATGTTCCTCTGTAATATTTTGACTACCGCCCACATGATGGGTATGGGGTGCATAATAAAGATATTAAACTAAACTTAAACTAAATCTGTAGGGAAAGGAAGGCGGGGTAGGGTTCGTCCTCTAAAAGGTTGGAGGGAGGGGGTAAAGGAAGTTTTGTGGGTGAGGGGCTTGGACTTCCAGCAAGCATGTGTAAGCATGTTAGATAGGAATGAATGGAGACAAATGGTTTTTGGGACCTGACGAGCTGTTGGAGTGTGAGCAGGGTAATATTTTGTGAAGGGATTCAGAGAAACCAGTTAATTAATTTAGTTGGACTTCAGTCCTGGAAATGGGTAGTACAATGCCTGCACTTTAAAGGAGGGGATTGAAATATTGGCGGTTTGGAGGGATTTTCTGAAATGTCGTATCTTAGCGCCTCTGCAAAAACAGTGATTATGTGTGAGTGAGGTGAAAGTGTTGAATGATGATGAAAGTATTTTCTTTTGGGGATTTTCTTTCTTTTGGGTCACCCTGCCTCGGTGGGAGAGGGCCGACGTGCTATATATATATATATATATATATATATATATATATATATATATATATATATATATATATATATATATATATATATATATATATATAGTATATATATATATATATATATATATATATATATATATATATATATATATATATATATATATATATATATATATATATATATATATATATATATATATATATATATATATATATATATCATACTGTATAATATGTATTTCTAATAAAATATGAGAGAGTACCACCTCTAGAACTTTTACTGGGGATGGGGAAGTGGAACAGAATTTTCCTCGTAAGCTATGTGTCGTAAAGCTACTAAGCCGGGAGCAATGGGATGTTTGAATGTGCGTGGATAAAGATAAGATAAGATAAGATAAGATTTCTTCGGATTTTTAACCCCGGAGGGTTAGCCACCCAGGATAACCCAAGAAAGTCAGTGCGTCATCGAGGACTGTCTGTCTTATTTCCATTGGGGTCCTTAATCTTGTCCCCCAGGATGCGACCCACACCAGTCGACTAACAACCCAGGTACCTATTTGCTGCTAGGTGAACATGACAACAGGTGTAAGGAAACACGTCGAAATGTTTCCACCCGCCGGGAATCGAACCCGGGCCCTCCGTGTGTGAAGCGAGAGCTCAAGCCACCAGACCACCGGGCCAGTTAATTAATTTAGTTGGACTTCAGTCCTGGAAATGGGTAGTACAATGCCTGGACTTTAAAGGAGGGGATTGAGTGGATGTAGTGCGGATGATAAGAAAGAGATGATTGTAATGTTATGAATGAAAAGAAGTTGGATGTCCTGGCCCTAAGTGAAACAGCAGAAGGGGATAGGCGAATTTCAGTTACCTGGAGAGGGTTTCGGTGGTAAACGCCCCCGCGGCCAGGTCTGAGACAAGGCCTCATGGTGGATCAGGGTCTGATCAACCAGGCTGTTACTGCTGGCCGCACCCTGTTGGTCAGGTACTGACTTTAGGTACCTGTCCAGTGCCTTCTTGAAGACAGCCAGGGGTCTATTGGTAATCCCCCTAATATATGCTGGGAGGCAGTTGAACAGTCTTGGGCCCCGGACACTTATTGTGTTGTCTCTCAGTGTACTCGTGGCACCCCTGCTTTTCATCGGGGGAATGTTGCATCTCCTGCCGAGTCTTTTGCTTTCATAGGTAGTGATTTTCGTGTGCTAGCGATGGTGCTCCTGCAAGCAGCAGATCCTGGTGCAACCTGCTGCTGTTTGCAATGGCTGTCTGGCTGTCCTGCCGAAGAGGGACAGGCATCTTGCAACATCTATTGTTGGGGCAATGGATGCATTCCCTAGAATATTGCTCATTACTCTGTCATTTGTTTACCATGTATGGACGTGTTTGATTCATTACCTTTGTAACTGTCATGATTGTGACCAGCTCTACCTGTAGCTCATTACCTTTGCAACTTGTCATGATTGTGACTAGCTCTACCTGGAGCTCATTACTTTGCAACTTGTCATGATTGTGACCAGCTCTAGTTCATTACCTTTGCAACTTGTCATGATTGTGACCAACTCTAGTTCATTACCTTTGTAACTTGTCATTAGTGTGACCAGCTCTACCTTTGCAACTTGTCATGATTGTGACCAGATCTAGTTCATTACCGCTGTAACTTGTTCAGCTATCAAAACTTTGGAGTACAGTCTCTGGACCAATTATGTACCTCTGTAATCTTTTAACTACCGCCCACAGGATGGGTATGGGGTGCATAATAAAGATATTAAACTAACTAGCAATAATGTTGAAGGATCAGTTATGGAAGGAAGAAGAGGAATATAAATGTATAAATTCAAGGATTATGTTGATTAAATAAGGGTCGGATGCTCGTGTCAGAAGCCAGGCACAGGTATGGTAGGATTCTGGATAGTAGAGTCAGAGTGCACATGCTGTGGATTCCATCTCACATTGGTCTTCAGATGCATGATAGAACTGATAAATTGGCTAAGTTTTATGCTTTCAAAGAGGGGATAGATTACAATCTTGGCTTGTCAGTTAGCAGTTTGAGAACAATAATACGAAAAGAACTTCAACTGAATTTGATTGACTTAAGACTCAGGGAGTTTGACACCAGTCAGTCCATCTATCATCATTCTATCATGCAGGAGGAGCCACATGTCTATGGTGCATCCAACAAAATAAGCAGACTCTTGGATGTCACTACCGCCCGCCTCCGGCTGGGTTACAAATATCTTTGGCAGGTTAAATCACCACCACCAGATGTAGACCAAACAAGATGTAAACTTTGCCAGTTGGATTATTGTCACACCCTGCGTCATTATGTACTGGAGTGCGATAAAATTAATGAATTCAGAGACTACTCATTCAGAAATGTTCAAGATATGTCAAAGTATTTTATCCACAGTGGTATATTACAGACCATTCTGGAAAAATACCCTGACTTTGTTCCCTGTAAATAAAGCATTGACACGTGTGTGTGTGTGTACTCACCTAATTGTGGTTGCAGGGGTCGAGACTCAGCTCCTGGCCCCGCCTCTTCGCTGTCTGCTACTGGGTCTCTGCTCTCCCTGCTCCATGAGCTTTATCATACCTTGTCTTAAAACTATGTATGGTGTGTGTGTGTGTGTGTGTGTATGTACATGTGTGTATGTGTATGTGTGTATGTATATACATGTATGTGTGTGTATGTGTGTGTACTCACCTAATTGTGGTTGCAGGGGTCGAGACTCAGCTCCTGTGTATATATGTATGTGTATATGTGTGTGTGTGTGACCCAACAATTAAAATTTGCACCAATAACTCATTACAGTTGTGGCTGGGTGTAGACTAATAGATTGCTCATTGCTTTATAATTTGTTCATGAGTGCAACCATGTACTTACATGATTCATTACCTTGTAACTAGTGAATTAATTACCATTGTACCTTGTTCAGCTATCAAAACTTTGGGGCCCAGTCTCTGGAGCCTATATATACCTCTGTAATCTGCAAATACCTTTGTAACTTGTCATGATTGTGACCATCTGAGTTCATTACCTTTGTAACTTGCTCAGCTATCAAACTTTGAGGTCCAGTCCCTGGACCCATTATGTACCTCTGTAATCTTTTGACTACCGCCCACAGGATGGGTATGGGGTGCATAATAAAGATATCAAACTAACTGTTAAAAGTAGGTCATAATAAGTGTGTATGCACCTGGAGAAGAGAGGAGGTAGAGGAGAGAGAGAGAGATTTTGGGAGATGTTAAGCGAGTGTGTGGGAACTTTGAGGCAAGTGAGAGTAATCGTGGTAGGGACCTAAATGCTAATGTAGGAGAAGCGTTTAGAGAGGGTGGTAGGTAAGTTTGGGGTACCAGGTGTAAATGATAATGGGAAGTATTTGAATGAACTGTGTATAGAAAGGGGTTTAGTTATAGGTAACACATATTTTAAGAAAAAGAGGATAAATAAGCAGTGGCATCGCTAGGGCTGGTGTCACCTTGGTGTCACCCATGAAATCCAAGGGCGGGGATGGGGGAGTAAACTCAGTTACGTCACTACTGCATGACTAATGTTTAGCAATGAGAAGGTTTAAGGCCATAAACGAATAGGAGAATACTTCAACTTTATTAATGATAAAATAAATTATCGTAGTAATATTGAGGAAACAGCTAACACTCCCAGCCGACGCAGCAGGGCGGTTTGGCGGACTAGCTCCGGGATTTCAAGGATAGCTCCTGATCAAAGAGGCTGACCAGTCACGACTGTGTGAATGGTCTGGGAAGATTCCAGAGCAGCGAGAGGACATCCCAGTGCATCGTTTCAGCGTAAACAGTGAAAGTTTTGTGCAGTTTGTGAGGGTTGGGGCGAAAGAGTCCCAAGTCAGGGGAGCACTGTGCCTCCACCCCTTCACGTCTCCGGGGAGGGGCCGTGTTGGTACCCCTCTCAGTCCAGATGTCAGCGATGGCACAGGATGTGCCGGGCTCATGAACGACTTAGCCTATAATCCAAGACCTGATTTAAATGACAATAAACTGGAGATTCTATGGTTTGAAGTGCCCCCAAGACCAAACCCATCTTAGTAGGAACTAGTACCGCCCTCCCACCCATGACCAGTTCTTGAGGACTTTCCGAGTCTTGTCAGACTTGATAAAATGACGAGACAGTAATACTAGGAGACAAGGCTTCCAACCTTGACAGAGGAGGGTGTCCCAGGGCCCAAGGACCCCGGTGACCGGTTGGGAAGTTTGTTTTCTACAAAATGGCGAACTACAGGAGGAGAGTCAACACCGTCTGCTTGGAATTTTAAAAGGAGCCGTTTATCCAAGCAATGCCGAGTCGTTTTACCACTCATCATTCGGGATCTCAAGATACCACCAAGATTTGTACGGCGTGTCACTGAATGGTAATGCGAGAATCTTTGGAAATTTTGTCACCTGCAGTCTATGAAAGGGTCGTTGACAATATCAAGAACGGCCTATTTTGTTAACAATAGCTTGAGGGGATCCGACGTTTCAAATTACTATGGTTTTGCTTCCAAATCCCATTTGAAGCCGACGGTGATGTACGACGTGTATTTGGAAGTTACGGACTATACATGCTGTCATGGGGGCTAGGGCCCAAGGGGAATCTATGCTGGGATGTTAAAGGTCTTTTCCATGAAAATGACTTTGAGACACCCAAATTTCCCACCATATGTGACTATAAGATTTCAGGAGAAATCAATGCTTACCCCCCGGGGTTTGTTTGGCCCGGGGGCCCCAATATGGCCGCTGAATTCGAGCGACGGAGGTGGCAGCAGCGACGGAACAACCTGAAGCTTAACACTTGTTTAATGATGGACAAAAGCGCTCACCCCCCCAAGGATGACATCCCGGGGAGAGGACGCCTAAGGAGTTACCCGTTAATGGGAAATGGAGGGTGGTGAGGCTGCAAAAAGAAGTGTTTTGGAGGGCCACAGGGGTGCACCCGGGGGCCCACTAAAGATGAGGATGCGGCGGTGAGTCACCCGGTGGAAGAGGGGGGTGAGCCCCGCCAGAGTTGCCGGGTTTTGATTAAAACCAGGGGGCTCCTGACACCCCGACCCCCAGTGGTTTTCTTACCCCACCCCGGGTGATCCCCTGGTGGGGACTGTACTTGGGGAGTAGTGTGGGTGCAGAGGGAAGGCGTGTACCCATAAGTCTGGGGATAGGGGAAAGACAGGGAGGTGCACAGGGAAGATAATATGGAGGGAGTACGGGGGAAGCCCCCCGAAGGGGCCAAACACACCCGTGGGGGGAAATACATTCTAACCCAGGCCAGAGGGACAAGAAAAAAGGGTTTTGGGGCAGATGTACCCAAAGACAAGGGTGCCCTTAGGGTTAGGTGAGTGGGGGGAAGCCCTTTTTTAGAAGTAAGCAAGTCCAACAGTTTGCCAGCAACTGGGAAGAGAAATAAAAACCCTACCACTGTCTTCAAGTGCATTACAATAAATTTTAAATCCCCTCCGCCCAGACCCCCAAGAGACGATGGGTGGAGGTATCACTAAGACTTTTGGATGTGGAGGTTTTCTTTTGCAAGAAAAAACCCTTTAGGGTTTGGGTGAGTTGTAAGGGGGGGTTACATGTTATGTGGGAACTCGACAAGTTCCAAAAGGGGGGGGGTTGGTAGTGGCATAGGAGATCAGTCCTCAACCGACACCTCCCTAATTAATCTGATGGATTACATGAGAAATGAAATGTCGATGAGGAACCTTATAGGAATGGTAACCTTAGACTTGCAAAAGGCCTTCGATACTGTCAATCACAATATATTATGTAAGAAACTTCAAGCTATAGGCATAGGTTTCACAGACTGGTTTAAGTCCTATCTTAGCAATAGGAAACAAATTGTCAAAATCAGCAAAACAGAATCAGAACCCCTGCCGATAGCATGTTTTGTTAACGACATGCCCTTTAGTGTCATGTGCAAACTCCTACTGTATGCGAATGACAATGCTCTGTTAGTGTCAGGTCAAGACCCACAAGATATAGCTAATGTAATAACACTAGAATTGGAGTCCTGCAGCAAATGGTTAGTAGACAACAAACTATCGTTACACCTCGGGAAAACGGAAGCCATATTCTTTGGCACGAAACATGAACTGAGAAGGGTAAATAATTTCAATGTCCGGTGTAATGGGGAACCATCACTTCAGTTTCCTCAGTAAAATATCTGGGAATCCCCTTTGACCCATGCATGTCAGGAGAATTGATAGGGAACAGTGTAGTAAAGAAAGCGAATGCCAGACTGAAGTTCCTCTACAGACAAGCACAGTGTCTACCTACTGAGGCTCGCAGGATCCTTATAGAATGTTATATGGTTCTCTGTCTTGGAAAAAAAAAATGAAAGATAAACTGCAAATCACCCAGAACAAAATGGTAAAATTCATCCTGGACCTGGGTCCAAGAGAACATGTAGGCCAGGATGAATTACAACAATTGGATATGCTGAATGTTGAAGACAGTAAAACATCTGATGTTAAATTAAGTTTATAAAATTGCTCACAAACAGTGTCCAGAATATCTTGCTGCCAGTATTGTCAAGGCTGGGAACCAAAGCAATCATAGTACTAGGGGGAGAGAGCACAGCTTTGTAGTACCCACAGTCACTGGCCAGGCTTCAAACACCTTTTATTGTACAGCAATAAAGGAATGGAACAGACTGCCTGCTCATGTCAAAGCCAGTCATAGCATGAGCCAGTTCAAGAAGAGAGCCAAAAGGTACCTAATGATTGTTGTTATCCTGGGTTATCCTAGGTTCTCTACATATATGCTGCTATGTATGATAGTTTATGTAACTGAATTTGTGAATGCCTGAATAAACTTACTAAGAGATGATTATAAAAAGTATTTAAGTTTCCCTATGAAGTCATTTTCTTCATTAAGAGTGTTGGAGAGAGCACGTCAATATTCAGGAGTAACTATGATAAACTTCACTTAAGTAAGTTTAATTAGGTATAGGTACACATAAATACAGTTACACAAATTATCATACATAGTAACAAATAAAATTTGTTCGCATTTTAACCCAGAGCGTTAGCCACTCAGGATAAGATAAGAGATAAAATAAGGTAAGATTTTGTTCGGATTTTTAACCCCGGAGGGTTAACCACCCATGATAAACCAAGTCAGTGCATCATCGAGGACTGTCTGTCTTATTTCCATTAGGGTCCTTAAATTTTGTGCCCTGGGATGCGACCCACACCAGTCGACTAACACCCAGGTACCTACTTACTGCTAGGTGAACAGGGACAACAGGTGTAAGGAAATATAGCCAATGTTTCCATCCGTAACTGGGACTGAACCACGGACACTCAGTATGTGAGGCGAGAGCGTTGCCAATTTAGCCACATGTATAGGTACACAAAAGTACAATTATTATCCACAGTAACATATGTGTAACATTACCTTGGATAATCCCAGAAAATCAAAGTAGGCTGCCTAGATGCTGGTGAAGGGATCGTGATCCCAGAGTTTTGAGCTATCCTTCCCTTTCTTGGATCAAGCCTAATTGCTTCCCATTTTTCAGAATCTGTATTTCCCCATGAGTTTATATATTATTATTATTATTATTATTATTATTATTATTATTATAAGAAGAAGAAGAAGAAGTCATGTTATGCTTCCATCTGTGTAAAGGTTTATGAAGTAATGTTTCTCTCAGTGTGTCTCTATATAAAGAGCTTTATCAAGTCATTTTTCACTCAGAGTGCAGAGGCTTATAAAAGGAGCAAAGGCAAGGCACTACTGCTCAAAAATCGAAGAGTACAAGAATAACCCCAGAAATCTCTGGAAACAACTAAAACAGTTGGTGTGTAGCCATAAACCCGTAGATAGATCTAACATAGTACTAAATATCGATAACGAGGTATGCAACGAAACAATTAAAGTGGCAAATTGTTTTAATTCATGCTACACATCTGTCGCATCAACACTAGTAAGTAAACTACCAACTGCATCAAATGCCTTTAACACAGACTCTGACATACTATACCAATAAAGAGTAACTCCAAACAGTTGTCAACTAGTAAGTGTATCTCATGACTTCGTGCAAAAAGAACTAAGCAGATTAAACCCAACTAAGAGCACCGGCCCAGATAACATCCCGGCTAAGTTCCTAAGACATTGTGCCTCTGAATTACCAGTCCCCATTGCTCACATAATATATTTGTCCATCACCACTAATACCGTACCAGAGGCGGTCAAGGAGGCCATAGTTACTCCTATCTTCAAAAAAATAGTAGGTCTGATGTCAGCAAATATAGGCCTGTTAGTATACTCAGTGTAATATCCAAAATTATAGAGGGCGGTGTACTGTCAAGTAGTTAAGTATCTTAATGACAACAACATTCTCCATAGTTACCAGTCCGGCTTTAGATCTTGCTCAACCGACACCTCCTAATTAATCTGATGGATTACATGAGAAATGAAATGTCGATGAGGAAACCTCATATGAATGGTAACCTTTGACTTGCAAAAGGCCTTTGATACTGTCAACCACAATATATTATGTAAGAAACTTCAAGCTACAGGCATAAGTTCCGTAGACTGGTTTAAGTCCTACCGTAGCAACAGAAAACAAATTGTCAAAATCAACAAAACACAATCAGAACCCCTGCAGATAGCATGTGGGGTTCCCCAAGGTAGTATTCTGGGTCCCTTATTATTCCTGTGTTATGTAAACGACATGCCCATCAGTGCCACGTGCAAACTCCTACTGTATGCAGATGACAGTGCTCTGTTAGTGTCAGGTAAAGACCCTCTGGAGTCCTGCAGCAAATGGTTAGTAGACAACAAGTTATCGTTACAACTCGGGAAAACAGAAGCCTTAGTCTTTGGCACGAAACATAAACTGAGCAGGGTAAATAATTTTAATGTCCGGTGTAATGGGGAACCATCACTTCAGTTCCATCAGTAAAATATCTGGGAATCCCCTTTGACCCATGCATGTCAGGAGAATTGATAGGGAACAGTGTAGTAAAGAAAGCTAATGCCAGACTGAAGTTCCTCTACAGACAAGCACAGTGTCTACCTACTGAGGCTCGCAGGACCCTATGTCTAGCTCTTATGCAATATCATATGGACTACGCTTGCTCTTCATGGTACTCTGCCTTGACAAAAAAAAAAAAAAAAAAAACCTGAAAGATAAACTACAAATCACCCAGAACAAAATGGTAAAATTCATCCTCGACCTGCATCCAAGAGAACATGTAGGTCAGGAAGTTTATAAAATTGCTCACAAATAGTGTCCAGAATATCTTGCTGCAATTTGATCAAGGCTGGGAACCAAAGCAATCATAGTACTAGGGGGAGAGAGCACAACTTTGTAGTACCCACAGTCAGTGACCAGGCTTCAAACACCTTTTATTGTACAAGAATGAAGAAATGGAACAGACTGCCTGCACATGTCAAAGCCAGTCATAGCATGAGCCAGTTCAAGAAGAGAGCCAAAAGGTGCCTAATGATTGTAGCGACAGAAAGGGAAGAGAATGATTTTTTATTTTTTTAGCTAACACACATGTAAATATATATAACTCATATACTATATATATATATATATATATATATATATATATATATATCTCCTTTGTTATTTAATAATAATAATATATTATCTCCTTTATATATAATAATAATAATAATAAGGTATTAAAAGGACCTCAATGGAAATAAGTCACTGACTTTTTTGGGTTATCCTAGGTTCTCTACACATATGTTGCTATGCATGATAATCTATGTATACCTGAATAAACTTACTTACTCTGTTGAACTTTATCAAGTCATATTTGTGTAGAGCTTTATCAAGCCATGTATATCCGTAGAACTTTATCAAATCATGATTCTATGTCGAACTTTATCAAGTCATGTTTTCCTCTGCATAGGGCTTAATCAGATCATGTTTCTTTGAAGTGCTTTACCAAATCATGTTTTTTCTTCCGTGTAGAGCTTTATCGAATCATGGTTACCTCTGTGTAAAGCTTGAGCATAAGTCATGTATCTGTGTAGAGCTTTATAAAATCATGTTTTTTTATATATTTGTAGAGAATCAAATCATGTTTCCTTCTATAAAGTTTTATCAAATCATGAGCCCTTATGGGTTTAGCGCTTAGTTATGCTTGTAATACTAATAATATGTTTCCTGGGTAAAGCCTAAACAAGTATTTTTTTCCCCTCTGTGTAGAGCTTTATCGAGTCATGTCTCTCTGTGTAAAGCTTTATCAAATCATGATTCTGTGTGTAGAGCTTTATCAAGTAATGCTTTGTCAGTGTGTAGAGTTTTATCAATTCATGTTTCTCCATGTGAAGAGCTTTATTATGTTTTGCTTTTTGTAGAGCTTTATTAAGTAGAGCTTAGTTAAATTTTGTTTCTCTGTATCCACCTTCATTAGGTTATATGCCGTCATCTTTCTCTGTAGAGCTCTATCATATCATGTTTTATGTATAGCTTTATCAAGAACTTGTTTCTCCCTCTTTAGAGCTTTATCAAGTTGATATATTTCTGTATAGAGCTTTACGAAGTTATGTTTCCTTCTATGAAGAGATTTTTCAAATCATGTTTCTCACTGTGACATTATTTATCAAATAGACCTTTATCAGGTCTTGTTTCTTTGCGTGTGGAGCTTAGTCAAGTTGATCAGAGTCGCCTGAGACCTCAATCTTTGTGTGGAGTTTTTCTTGTCTGAAGACGTTTGTGTAAACACTGGATAATGAATCTTTCAAAAATCTACCTTCTAGCGTTTTTAGAAGACTGATAAATTTCTTGTACTCATTGAGTGACTTGTGGGATTTGGGGATTTTAATGGCAGTGGCTGAGTTGAGTAGTGGGGGGGGGGAACTAACCAGATGCAGGAGAAACCTGGAAGTTTCAGGGAGAGATAAAGAGAAAAGTTTTGATATCAGTGTTAGTGAGTGGAGGTAATTAATTTTCGAGTGTTTAAGTTCATGTGTATTGGTGAAGAACCAAAAGGCACAATACCGTGACTGGAACAATACACAAATTACCCGAACATAGGAAAGAAAGAAAGCTAATGGAGACGTTTCGGTCCGACTTGGACCAGTCCTGTATTTATTGGTTCCAGTTCTCTATGTCAAGGGTGTTTTGGATTGTAGAATAATAAGGTGTGTTTTCCCATGTGGTTTCGAAAACTATGGCGGCTTCGGCAGGGTCAGAGATGCTTCCGTTGTCCTGTGTGATGTGTTTATGCAGTACAGAGATTACCACTGACTTTTTCTGTTGTTGCTTTGTCATAAATCTTGCGAGGATAGTAAGGTGGTGTTGCTGTGATGCAGTGCTTGTTGTGACTTCAACACTGTGTTGTGACTCCAAGACTGTGTTGTGACTTCAACACTGTGTTGTGACTCCAACACTGTGTTGTGACTCCAAGACTGTGTTGTGACTCCAAGACTGTGTTGTGACTTCAACACTGTGTTCTTTCTTGGAGTGCTCGGGTTCCACAGTACTTGTATTTATTTAAATTTTACGAAACAGCGGCTGTGGTATCATTCCAGAAGATTCTTGGTTCAGAGAGAATGAATGAATCACATTTTACATGTATCTTTTTTAATAGTGTTATATGTAACGTATAAGAATTACGTCAAGTTGAGTGTCTGAGACGGGTAAGATGAAAAAGGCGCAGTACCGTGACCGAACAATACATAAATAACCCGAACGACGACGTTTCGGTCCGACTTGGATATAATATGGAACCTTATTAAGAGATGAGGCTCGGCTTGGACACCAAGCTTCATCACATATTATAGATAAAACTTGGAAAAGCAGTACATAGAGTGCAGCAGGTGAAGGTGAAGGCCAGGTAGCATTTTAGCGCAGGTCGCACTCTGGGCGCAGCGGAAGTGGCTGAGAGGTCAGCTGAGTCGACAGCTATGAATATTTTTAGTGACGGTGTTTCTAGTGCTAATTTGTTCTGATTCTAGGAACCGCCGTTTGTCTTTTTTTATTTTCTAAAATAACTAGTTTGACCTCGGTCCATTTCATGAGGTGGAGGCGTGTGTTGCATGAGGTGGAGGCGTGTGTTGCATGAGGTGGAGGCGTGTGTTGCATGAGGCGGAGGCGTGTGTTGCATGAGGTGGAGGCGTGTGTTGCATGAGGTGGAGGCGTGTGTTGCGTGTTCTAGTCAGTCAGGACTCTGCTCTTCACTAGGTGAGCGAGTCCCTGGCTCTCTCAGCAGCCTTGTCGTAGCCATCACAACACTGAGGTAAACCAACACTGAGGTAAACCAACACTGAGGTAAACCATGGCTTCAACCTTTTCCAAAAATCCGAGGAGCCATCGTCGCCGGTCACCTTAAATTTAATTCATTGAAATATATTAAATTGGTGATGTGGAGGCTGGTCTCCGCAGAGCTGTAGGAAGAAATATGCTCTTCTTATTTAGTAAAGTTATCCTTGTTAGATAATAGTGCAGTGAATGGTGGTCAGCTGATGCTGTGATAATGCTACTCTGACAGTTCGGCTCACCAACCTACGTGACTTAAAGAAACTATTCTGATTTCGTAAATGTACAATTAATGGTGGTTCGTTAATCAAATGTTTGTCGTTAATTTTTAAATTTCAAAATGTACCATAATTTTGGAAGGTCATTCCATTTAAGTTACATAACGATGCAAGTATTGGTCACATAGTCAACAAAGCTGAATATTTAACTTGAGTGCAACTCGTGAGAATAAAAACTTTATCTGATTTCGAACCATTATGAATATACTTTTAAGTTAAATACTGAAACATACAGTAAATGTAATATACACAGTGGTTTAATTATAAAAATGTAACCTAGATAAGTTAAGCAACGCTCAGAAATATTAGGTAAAAAAAGGCGCAGCTGACGGCTCCTGAAATACCAGAGGTCATCCAGCACTCGGAGATTACCAAGGAAAATGACACGTGAAAATAATTCTAGGAAATGATTTTAAGGGGAAAAAATGAATTATAATAATGTGAATTGAACCCTTTCAAATTACTCGAAGAGGTGAAAGAAAGTTAGGATGAGATATAGGTGAGGGCAGGTTGCTGCTTCCCTTGTCTCAAGATACTATTAAAACTGTGTTGTTAGTGACCTTAAATACAGGAATTCAATCAAATTGATGATTTCTTGAATATGAAGACAAGGAAGAAATTAGAATCGCAAGTTATTTTCGCCTCCTGTGTGTGGTACAAGAACTATAGCAACTCCGTCAGCATCAGCCCATTGGACATACATACGATCTTACGCCGAGTTAAATACACCACGTTTGGTTTCATGGTCTGCTGGGTGTGGGAGGGAGGCTGACGATGGTGGTCCTGACGGTGTAAAGGTTTGGGGTTCAAGGAGACTTGCTTTGTTCTCCCTCACTAGAGCCACGGCAACCTCTCTCTCTCTCTCTCTCTCTCCCTCTCTCTCTCCTGCCTCAGCCAGCTTGACACTTCAGTCTACTCGACACAATGCACATTTTTAGCCATTACAAATGTTAGGCTGGCCTCTGAAAGGTTGTAACATACTTCCAGCGGCTGTCGTAACTCTGCCACAAAAATCAACAAGGTTTTGGGTGAAGCGGAAGTGAAAACTGTGTAATGACGGATGACAGCTGACATACCCAACTAGAGTGTCTAGTGACGGATGAGAGCTGACATACCCAACTAGTCTAGTGACGGATGACAGCTGACATACCCAACTAGTCTAGTGACGGATGAGAGCTGACATACCCAACTAGAGTGTCTAGTGACGGATGACAACTGACATACCCAACTAGAGTGTCTAGTGACGGATGACAGCTGACATACCCAACTAGTCTAGTGACGGATGAGAGCTGACATACCCAACTAGAGTGTCTAGTGACGGATGAGAGCTGACATACCCAACTAGTCTAGTGACGGATGACAGCTGACATACCCAACTAGTCTAGTGACGGATGAGAGCTGACATACCCAACTAGAGTGTCTAGTGACGGATGACAGCTGACATACCCAACTAGTCTAGTGACGGATGAGAGCTGACATACCCAACTAGAGTGTCTAGTGACGGATGAGAGCTGACATACCCAACTAGTCTAGTGACGGATGACAGCTGACATACCCAACTAGTCTAGTGACGGATGAGAGCTAACATACCCAACTAGAGTGTCTAGTGACGGATGGCAGCTGACATACCCAACTAGTCTAGTGACGGATGAGAGCTGACATACCCAACTAGTCTAGTGACGCATGAGAGCTGACATACCCAACTAGAGTGTCTAGTGACGGATGAGAGCTGACATACCCGACTAGTCTAGTGACGGATGAGAGCTGACATACCCGACTAGTCTAGTGACGGATGAGAGCTGACATACCCAACTAGAGTGTCTAGTGACGGATGAGAGCTGACATACCCAACTAGTCTAGTGACGGATGAGAGCTGACATACCAGACTAGTCTAGTGACGGATGAGAGCTGACATATCCAACTAGAGTGTCTAGTGACGGATGAGAGCTGACATACCCAACTAGAGTGTCTAGTGACGGATGAGAGCTGACATACCCAACTAGTCTAGTGACGGATGAAAGCTGACATACCCAACTAGAGTGTCTAGTGACGGATGAGAGCTGACATACCCAACTAGAGTGTCTAGTGACGGATGAGAGCTGACATACCCAACTAGAGTGTCTAGTGACGGATAAGAGCTGACATACCCAACTAGAGTGTCTAGTGACGGATGAGAGCTGACATACCCAACTAGAGTGTCTAGTGACGGATGAGAGCTGACATACCCAACTAGTCTAGTGACGAATGAGAGCTGACATACCCGACTAGTCTAGTGACGGATGAGAGCTGACATATCCAACTAGAGTGTCTAGTGACGGATGAGAGCTGACATACCCAACTAGAGTGTCTAGTGACGGGTGAGAGCTGACATACCCAACTAGAGTGTCTAGTGACGGATGAGAGCTGACATACCCAACTAGTCTAGTGACGGATGAAAGCTGACATACCCGACTAGTCTAGTGACGGATGAGAGCTGACATATCCAACTAGAGTGTCTAGTGACGGATGAGAGCTGACATACCCGACTAGTCTAGTGACGGATGAGAGCTGACATATCCAACTAGAGTGTCTAGTGGTGACCTTTTATTGGAGCCTTTAATAGACAGTAATTTAATGAGAGGTGATAATACAGGAGAGTACTGTACGGAGGTGCTTAACACAGGAGAATACTGTACGGAGGTGCTTAACACAGGAGAGTACCATACGGAGGTGCTTAACACAGGAGAATACTGTACGGAGGTGCTTAACACAGGAGAGTACCATACGGAGGTGCTTACACAGGAGAATACTGTACGGAGGTGCTTAACACAGGAGAGTACCATACGGAGGTGCTTAACACAGGAGAGTACTGTACGGAGGTGCTTAACACAAGAGAGTACCACGCAGAGGTGCTTAACACAGGAGAATACTGTACGGAGGTGATTAACACAAGAGAGTACCAAGAGGTGTTAACACAGGAGAATACTGTAGGAGGTCTTAACACAGGAGAGTACTGTACGGAGGTGCTTAACACAGGAGAGTACCACACGGAGGTGCTTAACACAGGAGAATACTGTACGGAGGTGATTAACACAAGAGAGTACTGTACAGAGGTGCTTAACACGGAAAATACTGTAGGGAGGTACTTAACACAGGAGAGTACTGTACGGAGGTGCTTAACACAGGAGAGTACTGTACGGAGGTGCTTAACCCTTTACAGGAGGTGACTTAACACATGGAGTACTGTATTTAGAGGGCTTAAAATAAATAATACTGACAATGAACAAATACAGAGAGTCTTAGAATTGCTTAATTATCAGGAATATGTGCAATTTCGGAGGTGCTTATACACAGGAGAGTACTGTACGGAGGTGCTTAACACAGGAGAGTACCATACGGAGGTGCTTAACACAGTAAAATACTCAACGGAAGTGCTTAACACAGGAGAATACTGTATGGAGGTGCTAAACACAATATAGTACTTTACGGCGATGCTCATTTAACACAGGAGAATACTTTGTGGTGATAATTAACACAGGATTGTGCTTTACGAGTGAGACTTAACACAGGAGAGTATTGTTATTACCTTATTGATGTCCAGGTCAACTGTCACTGCTGACGTATATAAGACAACCACCACTCTTGCTTAGCGAACCCTAGGTCACCTCGAACCCTAGGTCAGCTTGAACCCTAGGTCAGCTCGAACCCTAGGTCAGCTTGAACCCTAGGTCAGCTCGTACCGTAGGTCAGCTCGAACCCTAGGTCAGCTTTAACCCTAGGTCAGCTTGAACCCTAGGTAAGCTTGAACCCTAGGTCAGCTCGTACAGTAGGCCAGCTTGAACCCTAGGTCAGCTTGAACCCTAGGTCAGCTTGAACCCTAGGTCAGCTCGTACCGTAGGTCAGCTTGAACCGTAGGTCTGCTTGAACCGTAGGTCTGCTTGAACTGTGGGTCTGCTCGAACCGTAGACCTGCGCGAACTGTAGGTCTACTCGTTTTGGAGGCCTGCTAGTACCGTAGACATTTTCATATTGTTTGCTAGAACCGTAGGTCTGCTTAGGCCATAGGCTTGCTATCACCGTAGTTCTTCTTGTATTGTAGGTTAGCGCTTTTCATAGTTCCACTCACACCATAGGTATGTTTATACCATAAGACCTGGTATGTTTATACCATAAGACCTGGTATGTTTACACCATAAGATCTGGTATGTTTATATCATAAGATCTGGTATGTTTACACCATAAGACCTGGTATGTTTACACCGTAGGACTTGGTATGTTTACACTATATTACCTGGTATGTTTACACCATAAGACCTAGTATGTTTACACTATAAGACCTGGTATGTTTACACCATAAGACCTAGTATGTTTACACCATAAGACCTGGTATGGTGGAAAAATACACATATGCATAATAATGCGATACTTTGACTACGTTTCGCCCACACAGTGGGCTTTACCAAGTCACAAATAGATCTGTTTGTAACTTGATAAAGCCCATTGTGTGGCTTTATTTAGTCAATAAAGTATCGCATTATACTGCATTAGTGTCTATTTTTCCATCGTGTCAGTATTTTACAGTATCTCCTAGACCTGGTCATACTGTAAATGCGCTTGTACCGTAGACCTGTTCAATCTTTAGATCTGCTCGCACTCTAGCACCTTCAACTTGCTTAGAAGTGACGGTAGACATAATGGAGTGTCCAACTCTTAACTGCTGCCGTCGAAAGATGGCGACACAAGGCGTTAAAAGTGAGGGAATAAGCCTTGAAGAACACTGCTGTCTAAAACCTGACCTCGGTGATCTATATGTTAAACTCAGTGTTATAAACTCACTACTAAACTAAATATAGTTTTCCAGCAATAAACCAAGCCTATATTTTGATTAAGATCAAAGGCCAAGGTGATATTCACTGGTGCTTCCTCGCGCACTCCATTATTGTTTGAGCTGTGTTGAAGTCTCCCTCGCGCTCTCCATTATTGTTTGAGTTGTGTTGAAGTCTCCCTCGCGCACTCCATTATTGTTTGAGCTGTGTTGAAGTCTCCCTCGCGCACTCCATTATTGTTTGAGTTGTGTTGAAGTCTCCCTCGCGCACTCCATTATTGTTTGAGCTGTGTTGAAGTCTCCCTCGCGCACTCCATTATTGTTTGAGTTGTGTTGAAGTCTCCCTCGCGCTCTCCATTATTGTTTGAGTTGTGTTGAAGTCTCCCTCGCGCACTCCATTATTGTTTGAGCTGTGTTGAAGTCTCCCTCGCGCACTCCATTATTGTTTGAGCTGTGTTGAAGTCTCCCTCGCGCACTCCATTATTGTTTGAGCTGTGTTGACGTCTCCCTCGCGCACTCCATTATTGTTTGAGTTGTGTTGAAGTCTCCCTCGCGCACTCCATTATTGTTTGAGTTGTGTTGAAGTCTCCCTCGCGCACTCCATTATTGTTTGAGTTGTGTTGAAGTCTCCCTCGTGCACTCCATTATTGTTTGAGCTGTGTTGACGTCTCCCTCGTGCACTCCATTATTGTTTGAGTTGTGTTGAAGTCTCCCTCGTGCACTCCATTATTGTTTGAGTTGTGTTGAAGTCTCCCTCGCGCACTCCATTATTGTTTGAGTTGTGTTGAAGTCTCCCTCGCGCACTCCATTATTGTTTGAGTTGTGTTGAAGTCTCCCTCGTGCACTCCATTATTGTTTGAGTTGTGTTGAAGTCTCCCTCGTGCACTCCATTATTGTTTGAGTTGTGTTGAAGTCTCCCTCGCGCACTCCATTATTGTTTGAGTTGTGTTGAAGTCTCCCTCGCGCACTCCATTATTGTTTGAGTTGTGTTGAAGTCTCCTCGTGCACTCCATTATTGTTTGAGTTGTGTTGAAGTCTCCCTCGTGCACTCCATTATTGTTTGAGTTGTGTTGAAGTCTCCCTCGTGCACTCCATTATTGTTTGAGTTGTGTTGAAGTCTCCCTCGCGCACTCCATTATTGTTTGAGTCGTGTTGAAGTCTCCACCTCTCAATCCTTTCCCTAATGTATTATTTTAAATCCTGTTATTTTTTAGTTATGCTTGTTTTCAGCGAGGTTGATTGAGTTGTTTGCTAGGCTTAAACGCCAATCATTAAGGCTGCATTTCACCTCAACTCCAGTAAACTGGTCATGTATACATCGAGAGATACACACTTTGTAGTAAGAGCAAAATTAGAGAAAGTAGAGTGTATTGTAGTCTGGCTGACGACGCCATCAAGTCCCGGACACTTGACGCCTGGTAGAACGATGAGTAAGACACATGTGCAACGGTTAGGTATCTTTATTACGAAACATTTCGCCTACACAGTAGGCTTCGTCATTCGAGTACAGAGGAGACAGCAAAAGCAGTAGGGATGTAATCAGACCATCACCCTTGAAGACGTAGTTCTGAGGTGGTGAGTCCCTCAGCTGAGGGACTGTTGCACATGTGTTTTACTTATCAACATGTCAGTATTGTCTACCATTATCATCTGGTGGAACACTGCTAACCTCCTACTGACTTAACATGGAAACCCCAGCTAGAACAAATATGAGGCATATAATTAACGTCGGTGCTTAACATAAAAGAGTACCGTATAAGGGGTAAGACAACTTCCTCTAGAGGCTGCAACAACGGTGGTGATAAATGGCACTCATAATACTGGCTCCGCAGGGCAAAGTTTTCTGACAAAAACAAGAGGAGGGAACAGGGAAGGGAAGTAGATGTTTTATGTAAGGTGTCTGTCAAGTACGGTATTCAGCGGGCATGCTGTTTCTTATAGCTAACACAAAAGGTCTTGTTGCGTGTCTGAACTTCAACATCGCTGCAAAAAGTAGTAGTAGAAGTATTTCGAGGCACGTCGAAGCAAACACAAGAAATACAGATATCTGAAATCTTGATATTGTATCTATATTTTGCACCAGCTAGATGAATTAACTATTTTTTCATGAGATGGTGGTCTAATAATGACAAATGCTTTTAGTGTTAAGGGTAAGATGTTTGCGTTTCTGCACGCAACCTAATGACAGAAAACCAGCATGGATTCCACAACAAAATGACTGTTTAACTTTCTAGAGTTTTTCAATCGCATTTACAAAAACTGTGATGAAAAGTCTAATAAGGTGTAGTATATCTAGATTTCCAGTAAGCCTTCGACAAGGATTGGTGCAAAAAAGCAGCAGTATGAATCCTGAGAGGTATGCTATACGGGATTTTTTTTTCAATTCTTGGATGTCCACAGTCTCTGCTTTTGAAGACTATCCTTGGTGCAGTCTGTTTCAAGTCCAGACTGAGTAACAGATAACAACAGTTCTATTATTATATTCACAGGGAGGTTATATACACTCAGAGGTCATACAATGCCTAGGGGCTGAGAGGCAAAGAAGTATGAACCAAGGAAGGGAAGAGTAGCCCTTCAGCAGTTCTTCACCATTATCAAGGCTCACCATTATCAAGGCTCACCATTATCAAGGCTCACAATTATCAAGAGTCACAATCTAAAACTGACCCGGTGTTGTTTATATCTTGTTCCTGATCGCTTCTACCTTTCTCCGTGTCATTGTTTCCCGTCCTCGTCTGCTCCTCATTTACCTCTCCCTCTTTCACCTTGTCTGCTCTTTCACCTTTCTGATCCATTTTTTCCCTCATCTTCGTTTGCAAGTTCCTCTTTTCCATTTCCTTGACCTTTATTGTCTCCACGACTTCTCCTTCCTCGTCCTCTGCTACCTTTTTCCTTCGACCTTGTCTCTCCCCCCTCGTTCTTTCCTTTCTGATTCTTTTTCTTTTCGTCCTCCCTTTTCCTCCACGTCCTTTTCTTCCTCCTCCTTCCCTCCCTTGCACTCTTCTTGTTTCCTTTCTCCTCGTCCTCTAATTCCTCCTATTCGTTCCTTTCCTCCTCGTCCTCCCCTTCAATCTCACGTTTCCTTTCTTCTCGTTCTATTTTCGTTTCCTTCCTCGTCCTTCTCTTCCTTCTTGTCGTTCCTCTCCTCCTCGTCCTCTTCATTGTTCTCCCCAGTATCATTCTCCTCCTCCCCATCCTCCTCACTCACTTCCTCCTCCTCTCCTCGCTCTCTCTTCCTCCTGCACTTCTCATTCTCTCTTTCTCCTCCACTCCTCACTCTCTCTTCCTCCTCTACTCCTCACTCTCTCTTATTCCTCTACTCCTCACTCCCTCTTCCTCCTCCACTCCTCACTCTCTCTTCCTCCTCCAGTCACCTTGGTGAGAGGAGTGAGTGTGGCTGCAGATCACAAAGATATAACTGAATATGTCTACTCATCAACATAACCAGATTCTTGTAAACATTGAAGTCGCAGGTCCTGGGAGGGCACCGAGGTGCGTGACTCTCTTATTGTGCGTGTCGTAGTTCCTTCCTACTACTGAAATTAGGTTGTCAGAATATGTTGAGGTGCGTATTATGTTCAGTTTCGTAAGTTTAAGTAAAGATTGCAGATCGCTAATAGTTTCGGTGATCGGCAATAAAGAATTTATTTGCTATTATTTCTTGTTCTGATTATTTGAAAGTAGTGCCCTTCAGAAGAGAAGGTTTCCAGTCACTGAGATATAACTATGTAAATAGCTCTTTTGCAACGTCAACATTGTCTGATGTCCAGTGTTTGAGGTGTGTGAAGAAATGTTTGTAACTGTTGTTCTGTTTTCAGGACTGACTGGTTGGCTTGGGTCCGGGTTAACCTTTTGGGAGCACTGCGCGTTTAAGGCAGTTCTACTGCTTAACGCTTTATCTAATAGCTTATCTTTTTTGTGATCTAAATCTCTATCAGCTGGATTCTTATACCTGTGTATATACATTCTTTGTTTAGAAATATCTCATATTTGGTAGCAAATAAATATCCGAGATAGAAGACCTTATGGCTTATTATGATTGCCCACGTTAATAAATTGACCATATTCCTCCAGGATGTAAACCTCAACACCCAGGTGTCTGTTCACTGCTAGGTGTCCTCCAGGATGTAAATCTCAACACCCAGGTGTCTGTTCACTGCTAGGTGTCCTCCAGGATGTAAGCTTCAACACCCAGGTGTCTGTTCACTGCTAGGTGTCCTCCAGGATGTAAACCTCAACACCCAGGTATCTGTTCACTGCTAGGTGTCCTCCAGGATGTAAACCTCAACACCCAGGTATCTGTTCACTGCTAGGTGTCCTCCAGGATGTAAACCTCAACACCCAGGTGTCTGTTCACTGCTAGGTGTCCTCCAGGATGTAAACCTCAACACCCAGGTGTCTGTTCACTGCTAGGTGTCCTCCAGGATGTAAACCTCAACACCCAGGTATCTGTTCACTGCTAGGTGTCCTCCAGGATGTAAACCTCAACACCCAGGTATCTGTTCATTGCTAGGTGTCCTCCAGGATGTAAGCTTCAACACCCAGGTGTCTGTTCACTGCTAGGTGTCCTCCAGGATGTAAACCTCAACACCCAGGTATCTGTTCACTGCTAGGTGTCCTCCAGGATGTAAACCTCAACACCCAGGTGTCTGTTCACTGCTAGGTGTCCTCCAGGATGTAAACCTCAACACCCAGGTGTCTGTTCACTGCTAGGTGTCCTCCAGGATGTAAATCTCAACACCCAGGTATCTGTTCACTGCTAGGTGTCCTCCAGGATGTAAGCTTCAATACCCAGGTGTCTGTTCACTGCTAGGTGTCCTCCAGGATGTAAGCCTCAACACCCAGGTATCTGTTCACTGCTAGGTGTCCTCCAGGATGTAAATCTCAACACCCAGGTGTCTGTTCACTGCTAGGTGTCCTCCAGGATGTAAACCTCAACACCCAGGTATCTGTTCACTGCTAGGTGTCCTCCAGGATGTAAACCTCAACACCCAGGTGTCTGTTCACTGCTAGGTGTTCTCCAGGATGTAAACCTCAACACCCAGGTATCTGTTCACTGCTAGGTGTCCTCCAGGATGTAATCCTCAACACCCAGGTGTCTGTTCACTGCTAGGTGTCCTCCAGGATGTAAACCTCAACACCCAGGTGTCTGTTCACTGCTAGGTGTCCTCCAGGATGTAAACCTCAACACCCAGGTGTCTGTTCACTGCTAGGTGTCCTCCAGGATGTAAGCCTCCACACCCAGGTGTCTGTTCACTGCTAGGTGTCCTCCAGGATGTAAACCTCAACACCCAGGTGTCTGTTCACTGCTAGGTGTCCTCCAGGATGTAAACCTCAACACCCAGGTGTCTGTTCACTGCTAGGTGTCCTCCAGGATGTAAGCCTCAACACCCAGGTGTCTGTTCACTGCTAGGTGTCCTCCAGGATGTAAGCTTCAACACCCAGGTATCTGTTCACTGCTAGGTGTCCTCCAGGATGTAAGCCTCAACATCCAGGTATCTGTTCACTGCTAGGTGTCCTCCAGGATGTATGCCTCAACACCCAGGTATCTGTTCACTGCTAGGTGTCCTCCAGGATGTAAGCCTCAACATCCAGGTGTCTGTTCACTGCTAGGTGTCCTCCAGGATGTATGCCTCAACACCCAGGTATCTGTTCACTGCTAGGTGTCCTCCAGGATGTAAGCCTCAACATCCAGGTGTCTGTTCACTGCTAGGTGTCCTCCAGGATGTATGCCTCAACACCCAGGTATCTGTGCACTGCTAGGTGTCCTCCAGGATGTATGCCTCAACACCCAGGTGTCTGTTCACTGCTAGGTGTCCTCCAGGTTGTATGCCTCAACACCCAGGTATCTGTTCACTGCTAGGTGTCCTCCAGGATGTAAACCTCAACACCCAGGTATCTGTTCACTGCTAGGTGTCCTCCAGGATGTAAACCTCAACACCCAGGTGTCTGTTCACTGCTAGGTGTCCTCCAGGATGTAAACCTCAACACCCAGGTGTCTGTTCACTGCTAGGTGTCCTCCAGGATGTAAATCTCAACACCCAGGTATCTGTTCACTGCTAGGTGTCCTCCAGGATGTAAGCTTCAACACCCAGGTGTCTGTTCACTGCTAGGTGTCCTCCAGGATGTAAACCTCAACACCCAGTTATCTGTTCACTGCTAGGTGTCCTCCAGGATGTAAATCTCAACACCCAGGTGTCTGTTCACTGCTAGGTGTCCTCCAGGATGTAAACCTCAACACCCAGGTATCTGTTCACTGCTAGGTTTCCTCCAGGATGTAAACCTCAACACCCAGGTGTCTGTTCACTGCTAGGTGTTCTCCAGGATGTAAACCTCAACACCCAGGTATCCGTTCACTGCTAGGTGTCCTCCAGGATGTAATCCTCAACACCCAGGTGTCTGTTCACTGCTAGGTGTCCTCCAGGATGTATGCCTCAACACCCAGGTATCTGTTCACTGCTAGGTGTCCTCCAGGATGTAAGCCTCAACATATAGGTGTCTGTTCACTGCTAGGTGTCCTCCAGGATGTATGCCTCAACACCCAGGTATCTGTGCACTGCTAGGTGTCCTCCAGGATGTATGCCTCAACACCCAGGTGTCTGTTCACTGCTAGGTGTCCTCCAGGTTGTATGCCTCAACACCCAGGTATCTGTTCACTGCTAAGTGTCCTCCAGGATGTAAGCCTCAACATCCAGGTGTCTGTTCACTGCTAGGTGTTCTCCAGGATGTAAGCCTCAACATCCAGGTATCTGTTCACTGCTAGGTGTCCTCCAGGTTGTATGCCTCAACACCCAGGTATCTGTTCACTGCTAGGTGTCCTCCAGGATGTAAGCCTCAACATCCAGGTGTCTGTTCACTGCTAGGTGTCCTCCAGGATGTAAGCCTCAACATCCAAGTATCGGTTCACTGCTAGGTGAAGAGAGACAGCTAGTAGAAGGTGAATCGGTCTAAACCACACTAGAATTTGAACCCGGACCTTTCAGATGTGTGCTGAGTACACGGATGCGCTGGAATGTTTTCATGGAGAGTGATGGTCTTAAGATCTCCTTTCAAAGACAAGAATTCGGTATTAAATTTATCTGTATTTTTTAACCTGATGCACAGTAAAGGCTTACTATTTATCATTTTCTTATTAATGACGTTTTATTTCAACAAATCACTGAATACAGAGGTTGGAAGATGCGGAGAGGCGAGGCGAGAGGTTGGAAGATGCGGAGAGGGAAGGCGAAGGGTTGGAAGATGCGGAGAGGGGAGGCGAGGGGTTGGAAGATGCGGAGAGGCGAGGCGAGAGGTTGGAAGATGCGGAGAGGCGAGGCGAAGGGTTGGAAGATGCGGAGAGGCGAGGCGAGAGGTTGGAAGATGCGGAGAGGCGAGGCGAGAGGTTGGAAGATGCGGAGAGGGAAGGCGAAGGGATGGAAGATGCGGAGAGGGGAGGCGAAGGGTTGGAAGATGCGGAGAGGGGAGGCGAGGGGTTGGAAGATGCGGAGAGGGGAGGCGAGGGGTTGGAAGATGCGGAGAGGGGAGGCGAGGGGCATCCTGTTAAATCATTCGCCTATTTATCCTTTCTTTCATTTATCAAGGGCGCTGGTCGCACACTTTCGCCATTCCTGTTATGAAGGTTCTTTATTGTGAGAGTCAGACTGGATGAAGTATCAGATCACCTGAGGTGCCACTCTAGATGACTGGCACCTCTCTATAAGACTGTCACCACTCTAGAAGGCTGTCACCACTCTAGAAGACTGGCACTACTCTAGAAGACTGGCACTACTCTAAAAGACTGAGTGATTCAGAGCGGTTTGAAGCATTACCTAACATACTTCATTTTTTAGCTAAAATATTTAAATATTATTTGAGGAAGTCAGTCCCTCAGGGACTGACCACCTCAGATATTTGAGGCCTGCTGTGTAGGCGATACGTTTCAACTGTAAAGATACCCAACTGTTGCACATGTGTCTTAATCATCAACATACCAGAAAGTGTTTGTGTAAGTATTCTGTGGCTCAGCCTACGAGCGAGAAATGAAGATAATGTTAGGTATACTTGAAGAATGTGTTGCTGGCTCTCATTCTACATTTACTCTAAATCGGTTTGCTACTTTTTACTCTGATCTCAGCGAAGTCATGTCGATTTTTTTAAATCGTTAAATGTACCATCTAAGAGCTGTTATGCTGTCTCAACTCATTTTCAAAGTACAGTTCTAAGTTACTGAGTCAACCTCAGGATGTCACCCACAACAGTCCGCTTATACCCGGGTACCTAATTACTGCTAGATGAAGAGGAGTAACATATGTCAGGAAACATGTCTAGAGTCTCTCCCTGCCGAAGGAGTATACCTGTGTTCTTTGGGTATGAAGAACCCAGGTTCGATCCTTGGACTGGTAGAGATAAACAGGACCAGTTCGGTAAGAACTAACGTAGACATTAAATAGTAGACATTCAGAAGGAGCGACTCGACCTTGCCGACGATACTGGAGATCTATGTCGAAGCTAAACTTTTAATGTAGAAGTTTCTTCTGGTTACAAAATCACGGTTATAACATGTTGTGAAGTAATGACTTGGTTCATGACTGCCATCTGTAGCATCCTAGTGAACATATTTTGAACACAGCGTGATGTGAGTCAAGGATCCACTTTGGAGCTGTGATTCGCAACCTTTTTTTATGCCCCAGTCACCCTTTTAACCATATGTCAGAATGCCTTTCCCACCTTCTCAAGACTGACTCAAAAACTGCACTCCAAATACTATGCATATAATATTGAAAATCTTTTATTTTTTTCTGTATTAGTACATATACATTTACTTGAATTATTTTTATATTGGAGTTTTACAAATTTATAAGCAATAGAAAATGATGATGAATTTTAAATCTTGAATAAAAGTATTTTGTTTATATTCATAACTAATTACTTAACAGATTAAAGTTACTGAAGCAAACTTCAATAAACAAAAAGTTCAATAGACTGCCAGGGTATTGTGATTCATATTCTGATGAACATTACAGTCAGTGAGAAACCTGTGATTGTTTCTTCTTCGCTAATTCTTGGATACGCAGAGAAGACCTTGAAAGGCCACGACGCAGCTCATTTTCAACCTCTAATCTGCTTCGTTTTCATTTGCAACAGAGATAAAAAGCCCAACTCACAAAGATATGTCGACACAAATGGAATCGCATATCATGGGGCCAAAATTCTGTAGTCCCAATTACCACTGAAACACCTTAAAATTTCCCCCAGGGAGAATTTCCTTCTAGAGATGCTAAGGATGATCGTGAACGTACCAGCACGCCCAGGAGGTTCACCCCTGCACTCTCAGTGGGAGGACCTCAGTGGGATGGCCGCCACCTGGGAATCCCTCATCTGACCACCATACGTTCTGAAGGACCATTGAATAAGTTCCAGCAGAGAATGGTGAGAGTGCGCTAAAAAGTAGTGCACTAAAAACTAAAGGAATACAACCACTTTCTTTAATTTAGACCTGAATCCTGTGATAATGTTTAGTATAGTAAAAGTGTGATGTTGGTCTGGTATAGTATTATTTTGGTCTGGTATAGTGTTATGTTGGTCTGGTGTAGTGTGATGTTGGTCTGGTGTAGTGTTATGTTGGTCAGGTGTAGTGTGATGTTGGTCTGGTGTAGTGTTATGTTGGTCTGGTGTAGTGTTATGTTGTTCTGGTGTAGTGTTATGTTGGTCTGGTGTAGTTTTATGTTGGTCTGGTATAGTGTTATGTTGGTCTGGTATAGTGTGATGTTGGTCTGGTGTAGTGTTATGTTGTTCTGGTGTAGTGTTATGTTGTTCTGGTGTAGTGTTATGTTGGTCTGGTGTAGTGTTATGTTGTTCTGGTGTAGTGTTATGTTGGTCTGGTGTAGTGTTATGTTGGTCTGGTATAGTGTTATGTTGGTCTGGTATAGTGTTATGTTGGTCTGGTGTAGTGTTATGTTGGCCTGGTATAATGTTATGTTGGTCTGGTATAGTGTTTTGTTGGTCTGGTGTAGTGTTATGTTGGTCTGGTGTAGTGTTATGTTGGTCTGGTGTAGTGTTATGTTGGTCTGGTATAGTGTTGTGTTGGTCTGGTATAGTGTTGTGTTGGTCTGGTATAGTGTTATGTTGGTCTGGTATAGTGTTGTGTTGGTCTGGTATAGTGTTATGTTGGTCTGGTATAGTGTTATGTTGGTCTGGTATAGTGTTGTGTTGGTCTGGTATAGTGTTATGTTGGTCTGGTATAGTGTTGTGTTGGTCTGGTATAGTGTTATGTTGGTCTGGTATAGTGTTATGTTGGTCTGGTATAGTGTTGTGTTGGTCTGGTATAGTGTTATGTTGGTCTGGTATAGTGTTATGTTGGTCTGGTATAGTGTTATGTTGGTCTGGTAAAGTGTTGTGTTGGTCTGGTATAGTGTTGTGTTGGTCTGGTATAGTGTTATGTTGGTCTGGTATAGTGTTGTGTTGGTCTGGTATAGTGTTGTGTTGGTCTGGTATAGTGTTGTGTTGGTCTGGTATAGTGTTATGTTGGTCTGGTATAGTGTTGTGTTGGTCTGGTATAGTGTTATGTTGGTCTGGTATAGTGTTGTGTTGGTCTGGTATAGTGTTATGTTGGTCTGGTATAGTGTTATGTTGGTCTGGTATAGTGTTGTGTTGGTCTGGTATAGTGTTATGTTGGTCTGGTATAGTGTTATGTTGGTCTGGTATAGTGTTGTGTTGGTCTGGTATAGTGTTATGTTGGTCTGGTATAGTGTTATGTTGGTCTGGTATAGTGTTGTGTTGGTCTGGTATAGTGTTGTGTTGGTCTGGTATAGTGTTGTGTTGGTCTGGTATAGTGTTATGTTGGTCTGGTATAGTGTTGTGTTGGTCTGGTATAGTGTTGTGTTGGTCTGGTATTGTGTTGTGTTGGTCTGGTATAGTGTTATGTTGGTCTGGTATAGTGTTGTGTTGGTCTGGTGTAGTGTTGTGTTGGTCTGGTGTAGTGTTATGTTGGTCTGGTGTAGTGTTGTGTTGGTCTGGTGTAGTGTTATGTTGGTCTGGTGTAGTGTTATGTTGGTCTGGTGTAGTGTTGTGTTGGTCTGGTGTAGTGTTGTGTTGGTCTGGTATAGTGTTGTGTTGGTCTGGTATAGTGTTATGTTGGTCTGGTGTAGTGTTGTGTTGGTCTGGTATAGTGTTGTGTTGGTCTGGTATAGTGTTGTGTTGGTCTGGTGTAGTGTTGTGTTGGTCTGGTATAGTGTTGTGTTGGTCTGGTATAGTGTTATGTTGGTCTGGTATAGTGTTATGTTGGTCTGGTGTAGTGTTGTGTTGGTCTGGTGTAGTGTTATGTTGGTCTGGTGTAGTGTTGTGTTGGTCTGGTGTAGTGTTGTGTTGGTCTGGTATAGTGTTATGTTGGTCTGGTATAGTGTTGTGTTGGTCTGGTATAGTGTTATATTGGTCTGGTGTAGTGTTGTGTTGGTCTGGTGTAGTGTTGTGTTGGTCTGGTATAGTGTTGTGTTGGTCTGGTATAGTGTTGTGTTGGTCTGGTATAGTGTTATATTGGTCTGGTGTAGTGTTGTGTTGGTCTGGTGTAGTGTTGTGTTGGTCTGGTATAGTGTTATATTGGTCTGGTGTAGTGTTGTGTTGGTCTGGTGTAGTGTTGTGTTGGTCTGGTGTAGTGTTGTGTTGGTCTGGTGTAGTGTTATGTTGGTCTGGTGTAGTGTTATGTTGATTTTACGTCTCGGGAAACATCACTGAGTGAGACATCACTGAGTGAGACATCAATGAGTGAGACATCAATGGGCGAGACATCACTGAGTGAGACATCACTGAGTGAGACATCACTGAGTGAGACATCACTGAGTGAGACATCACTGAGTGAGACATCACTGAGTGAGACATCACTGAGTGAGACATCACTGAGTGAGACATCACTGAGTGAGACATCACTGAGTGAGACATCAATGAGTGAGACATCAATGGGCGAGACATCACTGAGTGAGACATCACTGAGTGAGACATCACTGAGTGAGACATCACTGAGTGAGACATCACTGAGTGAGACATCACTCTGACGACAAAATTACTGTACTTACGTATCCCCAAAGTGGGACCTTAATGGTTGCCTGACTTTCCTTTTTGGCTTTTTTTTCCTCCCACTAAACTTTCATTTATAACCTGAGAACGCCTCATCCCATCGGCTTCAAATTTTTATTTCTGGTTTACTGTAATGGGTAAGGGTTGATGGAACTACTAGCAAGTGCTGCTGGTCAATGTAAATAATCCATATCTGAAATTTCGTTTGTGTGATAATCTAAGAGAGCCTCTTCTGATTGGCTTCCAACATTAAAAAAAAGTGTATCGTAATTAGAAGATGGTTAAGATTGTTACTAGAAAGTGTGTAAGCTTCGTTTTGCTAATATGCGTGAAATATTGTGAGATTTTTCCCTCATTAAATCGCATTAAATGTAATTGTGTATACCTCTTTTGAATGGCTTCGGTATTTAATGGATTTAATTTAGCAAGTTTTTGTGTAGTTGGAACTTTGTCATTATTCTAAAACAGTTGAAAAAAACATGGAGCCGATGGCATCTGTTACCTGGAGACTTCCTGTCCTGATTTGCTTCAGAATTTTAGAGCTGGTGTGTGTGTTGTTGAAGGCAAGACTTGCCTAGTGATATACCGTAGCTCGGTTGGAAGCGCACTTCGCTCACACACTGAAGTCTGTGGTTCGATCCCCGGTACGGGTGGAAACATTGGGGGCGTGTTTCCTTAAGACACTTGCTGTCCATGTTCACCTAGCAGGAAATAGGTACCTGGGTCTTAGCCGACTGGTGTGGGTCGCATCCTGAAGACAAAATTTACCCAATTTGCCCGAAATGCTCTGCATAACAAGGGGCTCTCTATATACAGTAGTGTACATATTAATTGGGTCAGTGATGAAATAAGACATTTGTTTGGAAAATTAATGTTCATTTGAAAAAATATATGTCAGTGACAGGACAGATAATTGACCTAGTAAGAGATATGACTACCTTTTACTTTTATACACACTGTTACACTCGTTGGTATCAGGACCTAATAACAGCAGAAGTTAGCTTCTTCACAGTTGAACAGTTCTGTTTCGCGATCCTGCATGCGGTTATTGCCCATAGATTCTCAATTGGGTTGAGGTCAGAAGAGCTTCCAGGTAAATTTAGAACGCTTAGCCCACTCTCTTCGAAGAATGTAAGCAATTTTCTGGAAGTGTCGCATGGAGTAAGATCCTGCTGGAAAATGCCTTCTCCATCAAGAAAGTCTCTATCCACAATGGGAAGCAAATGAGTTGCCAGGATTGCCTTATATTTGTCACTGTTCATCGTTCCCTCAACAATAACAAGTCGTCCAGGGCCTTTAGCAGTAAAACTACCCCAAAACATCTTCTTAGTTGGGTGTTTTAGTGCTTGTTGAATGTGTCCACTCCGAAGATGTTCGCCTTTGCTCTGTCTCACTGATCTGTACCCATGTACTTCAAAATGTGCCTCATCTGAAAATATAATTGACCTAGTAAGAGATATGACTACCTTTTACTTTTATACACACTGTTACACTCGTTGGTATCAGGACCTAATAACAGCAGAAGTTAGCTTCTTCACAGTTGAACAGTTCTGTTTCGCGATCCTGCATGCGGTTATTGCCCATAGATTCTCAATTGGGTTGAGGTCAGAAGAGCTTCCAGGTAAATTTAGAACGCTTAGCCCACTCTCTTCGAAGAATGTAAGCAATTTTCTGGAAGTGTCGCATGGAGTAAGATCCTGCTGGAAAATGCCTTCTCCATCAAGAAAGTCTCTATCCACAATGGGAAGCAAATGAGTTGCCAGGATTGCCTTATATTTGTCACTGTTCATCGTTCCCTCAACAATAACAAGTCGTCCAGGGCCTTTAGCAGTAAAACTACCCCAAAACATCTTCTTAGTTGGGTGTTTTAGTGCTTGTTGAATGTGTCCACTCCGAAGATGTTCGCCTTTGCTCTGTCTCACTGATCTGTACCCATGTACTTCAAAATGTGCCTCATCTGAAAATATAATTTTTCTCCATGCACCTGTCGCCCATCCCTTATGATCGGGTGCCTACCTCAGCTTTTTTTTTCTTCATAACAGCAGTTAATAATTGTTTCTTTATTGGCTTTCTGACAGCTCTGACAACTTCAAGGAGCCTTCGTCGAACAGTTGAAGAATCAACATTTGTGCCAGCTGAAGCCAAATCTCTCTGTAGATCTTTGTAGATTTTCTTGGGATCCTTCACACTATTTCTTAGGATAATCTTGTCATCGTGAGGTCTTGTCTTGCGTTTTCTTCCAAATCTAACTCGTCAGTTCTCTTCAGAATCCGACCAACAGTTGACTTTGTTAGGCTCAAATTTTCGGCAATCTGTCTGTCTGATCAGCATGTTTTCCAAGAGCTACAATACTTGCACGGTTCCTAGGTGTAACATCCATCATGAATTTCAGCAGTAATCATGAAATGAGTGGAGAATTTGGAAAAAAAACCACATTCACTCATGGAGCACGCTTGCAGGAATAGCCTTCCAGTACAACAGCTGTTGCAGCACTGACGAGAGTCGCAGGATAACACTACAGCTGGTGTTAATTACGCCGGAAACTAAGACATATCAGATGTTCACAAAATTTGCTCCTGTCCCAATTAATTTGCACTCTGCTGTATCTGCCCTATCTATTTCTCTGAAGATTGTATGTCGTAATCATGTCTTTCTTCCCACGTCCTTCTCTCTGTCAAGGTCCTCAGGTTTATTTCCTTTAGCGTCTCGTATTGCATCTCTCTCAGTTCTGGTAATAACTCAATTTCAAACCGTACGATCTTTTCGAGCTTATTCATATGCTTTATTAGTAATAGGCTCCATGCTGGGGCTGCATACTCAGTGATTGACCTAACATATGTAGCATATATGGTTTTGAGATGGTAATTGTGAGAGGGTAATTGTGGTAGGGGACCTAAATGCTAAAGTAGGAGAAACATTTAGAGAGGGTGTGGTAAGTAAGTTTGGGGTGCCAGGTGTAAATGATAATGGGAGCCCTTTAATTGAACTTTGTATAGAAAGGGGTTTAGTTATAGGCAATACATATTTTAAGAAAAAGAGGATAAATAAGTATACAAGATATGATGTAGGGCGTAATAACAGTAGTTTGTTGGACTACGTATTGGTAGATAATAGACTGTTGAGTAGACTTCAGGATGTACATGTTTATAGAGGGGCCACAGATATATCAGATCACTTTTTAGTTGTAGCTACAGTGAGAGTAAAAGGTAGATGGGATACAAGGAAAATAGAAGCAATATGTAAGGGAGAGGTGAAGGTTTATAAACTAAAAGAGGAGGCAGTTAGGGTAAGATATAAACAGCTATTGGAGGATAGTTGGGCTAGTGAGAGTATAGGCAACGGGGTTGAAGTTGTATGTGGTAGGTTTAAGAATGTAGTGTTAGAGTGTTCAGCAGAAGTTTGTGGTTATAGGAAAGTGGGTGCGGGAGGGAAGAAGAGCGATTAGTTGAATGATGATGTAAAGAGAGTAATAAGGGAGAAAAAGTTAGCATATGAGAGGTTTTTACAAAGTAGAAGTGATGCAAGGAGGGAAGAATATATGGAGAGAAAAAGAGAGGTTAAGAGAGTGGTGAAGCAATGTAAAAAGAGAGCAAATGAGAGAGTGGGTGAGATGTTATCATCGAATTTTGTTGAAAATAAGAAAAAGTTTTGGAGTGAGATTAATAAGTTGAGGAAGCCTAGGGAACGAATGGATTTGACAGTTAAAAGTAGATGAGGAGAGTTATTAAATGGAGAGTTAGAGGTATCGGGAAGATGGAGGGAATATTTTGAGGAATTGTTAAATGTTGATGAAGACAGGGAAGCTGTGATTTCGTGTATAGGGCAAGGAGGAATAACATCTTGTAGGAGTGAGGAAGAGCCAATTGTGAGTGTGGGGGAAGTTCGTGGGGCAGTGGGTAAAATGAAAGATGGTAAGGCAGCTGGGATTGATGGGATAAAGATAGAAATGTTAAAAGCAGGTGGAGATATAGTTTTGGAGTGGTTGGTGCTATTATTTAATAAATGTATGGAAGAGGGTAAGGTACCTAGGGATTGGCAGAGAGCGTGCATAGTTCCTTTGTATAAAGGCAAAGGGGACAAAAGAGAGTGCAAAAATTATAGGGGAATAAGTCTGTTGAGTATACCTGGTAAAGTGTATGGCAGAGTTATTATTGAAAGAATTAAGAGCAAGACGGAGAGTAGGATAGCAGATGAACAAGGAGGTTTTAGGAAAGGTAGGGGATGTGTAGACCAAGTGTTTACAGTGAAACATATAGGTGAACAGTATTTAGATAAGGGTAAAGAGTTTTTTGTGGCATTTATGGATTTGGAAAAGGCGTATGACAGGGTGGATTGGGGAAGGGGCAATGTGGCAGATGTTGCAGGTGTATGGAATAGTAGGTAGGTTACTGAAAGCAGTGAAGAGTTTATACGAGGATAGTGAGGTTCAGATTAGAGTATATAGGAGAGAGGGAGATTATTTCCCAGTAAAAGTAGGCCTTAGACAAGGATGTGTGATGTCAACATGGTTGTTCAATATATTTATAGATGGGGTTTTAAGAGAAGTGAATGCGCAGGTGTTGGCAAGAGGTGTGGGGTTAAAAGACAAAGAATCTAACACAAAGTGGGAGTTGTCACAGCTACTTTTTGCTGATGACACTGTGCTTTTGGGAAATTCTGAAGAGAAGTTGCAGAGGTTGGTGGATGAATTTGGTAGGGTATGTAAAAGAAGGAAATTGAAAGTGAATATAGGAAAGAGTAAGGTGATGAGGATAACAAAAATATTAGGTGATGAAAGATTTGATATCAGATTAGAGGGAGAGAGTATGGAGGAGGTGAATGTATTCAGATATTTGGGAGTGGACATGTCAGCAGATGGGTCTATGAAGGATGAGATGAATCATAGAATTGATGAGGGTAAAAGGGTAAGTGGTGCACTTAGGAGTCTGTGGAGACAAAGAACTTTGTCCGTGGAAGCAAAGAGGGGAATGTATGAGAGTATAGTTATACCAACACTCTTATATGGGTGTGAAGCATGGGTGATAAATGTTGCAACAAGGAGAAGGCTGGAGGCAGTGGAGATGTCATGTCTGACATCAATGTGTGGTGTGAATATAACGCAGCGAATTCGTAGTGTGGAAATTATGAGGAGGTGCAGGATTGCCAAGACTATTATCCAGTCCAGAGGGGTTTGGACATGTAGAGAGGATGGAACAAAGTAGAATAACTTCGAGAGTGTATAAATCTGTAGTGGAGAGAAGGCGGGGTAGGGGTCGGCCTAGAAAAGGTTGGAGGGAGGGGGTAAAGGAGGTTTTGTGTGCGAGGGGCTTGGACTTCCAGCAAGCATGCATGAGCATATTTGATAGGAGTGAATGGAGACAAATGGTTTTTAATACTTGACGTGCTGTTGGAGTGTGAGCAAGGTAACATTTATGAAGAGATTCAGGGAAACTGGCAGGCCGGACTTGAGTCCTGTAGATGGGAAGTACAGTGCCGGCACTCTGAAGGAGGGGTGTTAATGTTGTAGTTTTATAACTGTAGTGTAAGCATGTCTCTGGCAAGACAGTGATGGAGTGAATGATGAAAGTTTTCTTTTTCGGGCCACCCTGCCATGGTGGCCACCCTGCCATGGTGGCCACCCTGCCATGGTGGCCACCATGGCAGGGTGGCCACCCTGCCACGGTGGGGGAAACGGCCGATGTGATAATTAAAAATAATGGTTTTGAAGGTTTACCTATTCATGTTCCTGAGTACTGTTCCAAGGGCTGTTAATTCATGTTCCTGAGTACTGTTCCAAGGGCTGCTAATTCATGTTCCTGAGTACTGTTCCAAGGGCTGTTAATTCATGTTCCTGAGTACTGTTCCAAGGGCTGTTAATTCATGTTCCTGAGTACTGTTCCAAGGGCTGTTAATTCATGTTCCTGAGTACTGTTCCAAGGGTTGTTAATTCATGTTCCTGAGTACTGTTCTAAGGGCTGTTAATTCATGTTCCTGAGTACTGTTCCAATGGCTGTTAATTCATGTTCCTGAGTACTGTTCCAAGGGCTGCTAATTCATGTTCCTGAGTACTGTTCCAAGGGCTGCTAATTCATGTTCCTGAGTACTGTTCCAAGAATTGCTAATTCATGTTCCTGAGTACTCTTCCAAGGGCTGCTAATTCATGTTCCTGAGTACTCTTCCAAGGGCTGCTAATTCATGTTCCTGAGTACTCTTCCAAGGGCTGCTAATTCATGTTCCTGAGTACTGTTCCAAGGGCTGCTAATTCATGTTCCTGAGTACTGTTCCAAGGGCTTCTAATTCATGTTCCTGAGTACTGTTCCAAGGGCTGCTAATTCATGTTCCTGAGTACTGTTCCAAGAATTGCTAATTCATGTTCCTGAGTACTCTTCCAAGGGCTGCTAATCTTGCATATGCCGCTGACGTTATACAGTTTGTATATTTCAGGAGATATGCTTGGTGGTATATTTAACTCAAGGTCCTTTTAAATCCCTGATATTTGCAGCCTCTCTCCGGCCTTGCTGTACTCTGTGTCCGGTCTATCCACACCTGATTCATACGACCTTATTTTTGTTTGGAATGAACTCGAGAAGTCACTTGTTTCATTATATCTGTAGTCTGCTGCTGGCATCCTGAATTTTGTCACTTCCCTCTCCTGGTCTTATATTTCTCATGAGATTTACTCATCAGTAAACAGACCAATAAGATTCGATTTCCTCTGGTAGGTTGTGTGTGTGTGTGTGCTCACCTAGTTGTGGTTGCAGGGGTCGAGTCATAGCTCCTGGCCCCGCCTCTTCACTGGCCGCTACTGGGTCACTCTCCTTGCGCCATGAGCCTTATCATACCTCTTCTTATAGCTATGTATGGAACCTGCCTCCACTACATCGCTTCCCAAGCTATTCCACTTCCTGACCACTCTGTGACTGAAGAAATACTTCCTAACATCTCTGTGATTCATCTGAGTCTTCAACTTCCAACTGTGTCCCCTTGTTGCTGTGTCCCATTTCTGGAACATTCTGTCTCTGTCCACCTTGTCAATTCCTCTCAGTATCTTATATGTCGTTATCATGTCCCCCCTATCTCTCCTGTCCTCCATTGTCGTCAGGTCGATTTCCCTTAACCTCTCCTCGTAGGACATACCCCTTAGCTCTGGGACTAGTCTTGTTGCAAACCTTTGCACTTTCTCTAGCTTCTTTACGTGCTTGGCTAGATGTGGGTTCCAAACTGGTGCTGCATACTCTAGTATGGGCCTAACGTACACAGTGTACAGGGTCCTGAACGATTCTTTATTAAGATGTCGGAATGCTGTTCTTAGGTTTGCTAGACGCCCTTTTGCTGCAGCAGTTATTTGGTTGATGTGCGCTTCAGGAGATGTACCTGGTGTTATACTCACCCCAAGATCTTTTTCCTTGATTGAGGTTTGTAGTCTCTGGCCCCCTAGACTGTACTCCGTCTGCAGTCTTCTTTGCCCTTCCCCAATCTTCATGACTTTGCACTTGGTGGGGTTGAACTCCAGGAGCCAATTGCTGGACCAGGCTTGCAGCCTGTCCAGATCCCTTTGTAGTTCTGCCTGGTCCTCGTCCGATTTAATTCTTCTCATCAACTTCACATCTTCTGCAAACAGAGACACTTCGGAGTCTATTCCTTCCGTCATGTCGTTCACAAATACCAGAAACAGCACCGGTCCTAGGACTGACCCCTGTGGAACCCCGCTCGTCACCGGAGCCCACTCTGACACCTTGCCACGTACCATGACTCGCTGTTGTCTTCCTGACAGGTATTCTCTGATCCATTGTAGTGCCTTCCCTGTTATTCCTGCCTGGTCCTCCAGCTTCTGCACTAATCTCTTGTGTGGAACTGTGTCAAACGCCTTCTTACAGTCCAAGAATATGCAATCTACCCACCCCTCTCTCTCTCTCTCTTGTGTGTGTGTGTTTGTGTGTGGACACTGTAAATACAAACAAAGGAAGTTTCCGACCCAGAGTTAATTTTATTCCAGTCAAGTTTCAAGGATATGAAAAAGTTAAAGCCTAAATTTTATGTTCACTGGACGTCTGAATGTCAAAGGAAGTGTGTGGTCCTTTTTTTCTGGGTTCATTTGCTGGAGTGTGGGAGCGTCCCAGCCAACCAGCCAGCCAGCCAGCCAGCCAGCCAGCCAGCCCTCCAGCCAGCCTGCCAGCCCTCCAGCCAGCCAGCCCTCCAGCCAGCCAGCCAGCCAGCCAGCCCTCCAGCCAGCCAGCCAGCCCTCCAGCCAGCCCTCCAGCCAGCCAGCCCTCCAGCCAGCCTGCCAGCCCTCCAGCCAGCCCTCCAGCCAGCCAGCCAGCTCTCCAGCAAGCCAGCCAGCCCTCCAGCCAGCCAGCCAGCCAGCTCTCTAGCCAGCCTGCCAGCTCTCCAGCCAGCCAACCAACCCTCCAGCCAGCCAGCCAGCCAACCCTCCAGCCAGCCCTCCAGCCAGCCAGCCAGCCCTACAGCCAGCCAGCCAGTCAGCCATAGATTTATATTACACGAATTCAGTGCTGACAACAGTACTTAGGTACCTTTTATTTCGAAACGTTTAACCTTTTAAGCAGGCATCTTCAGTCGAATACATGTGATCCTAACACTGAAAACTGTAGAAAGAAAGAAAGAGGTAATTTTGAAGTAATCAGCCCCTCATTTCACCTGCTATCAAGACTGAAACAGACTAAACACCTCAAAGTAACCTCCCCTCATTCTCTACTGTACCCAGTGTTATAATTGCCTGCATTCGACGGAAGAAACCTGCTTTGATGCCTTGTAGCTCAGTGGTAGCGCCTTCGGCTTACAACCAAGGGATTCGAGTTCAATCTCAGGTGAGTTCAGGTTATGGGAGAGTATCATCACACCTGTTGCCCTTGTTCATCAGTAACTAGGTACCTGGGTGTTTCTCGTCTGTTGTGGATGGCATCCTGTGGGTGGTGTTATTCCTTAGTATTGTGGGTTGCATCTGGGGGTGGCAGTATATGTTAGTGTTATGGGTGGCATCCTGGGGGTGGCGGTATATATTAGTGTTGTGGGTGGCATCCTGGTGGTGGCAGCATACCTTAGTGTTGTGGGTAGCATCTTGGGGATGGCAATATACATTATTTTTGTGGGTGGCATCCCGGGGGTGGCAGTATACACTAGTGTTGTGGGTGGCATGGGAGATGACAGTATACCTTGGTGTTTTGGGTGGCATCTCGCCAGAATATACGACCTGTTGAAAACCCACAAACCAGGAGTTCCATTAAGATTCATCTATAATAGACAGCCCCTTCCCCCCAACCCCCACACATACAAACATACTGTCAGGTATTGTAGCCACACACCTAGCAAGACAACACCGTCAGTCTCACACATTTAAATCATTCTGGTGTTCTCGACGGAATCTAAATCATCAACATCAGAAAGAAGAAACTCTCCAGCCAAGACGTGACATTCCTAGTCACTGAAGCAGCCACATCAAGAGCCAGCGATCAACTGCGCAGGAGAATTGATTAGACACTCGACCTCCCATTTCCAGCCAGCGACTTTTGTTGATCTTGTTGAACTATATGTTTGTTTTAACCGTTCCAACTACTTTTGTTGACCTCGATGAATTGCGTGTTGGTTTTAACTGTTCCAACAGACTTTGAGCCAACTTATAAATTCTCCATTAAGTGCTGTCCTAGCGAACCTACACATGGAACATTATGAAGCCAAGAGATTTTCCTCCATAACATGGCTCCGTTGTATAAACATAACATAGACACATTAAAAAATAGTGTACAATACCGACATGATGAGTAGGAAACATGTTCAACAATAGAAATCGTTTCGCCTGCACTGCTAGCTTCGTCAGTCGAATACTTAGATGAATCATTCTCCTGGAGACATCAGCCTAAATGGAAGATTAAGTTGACGAAATGAAGAAATAATCTGATGTAATCAGTCAATTACTCAAGGTGCGAGATAATCAGACTCAGTCTAAAGCAGAAGAATGTGGTCAGAAGCTTATATAGTGAACAGTGGGGTAGAGCAGCTTGGAGATGAGGTCACAGGTGCACTGGACTCACTAGTGGAAGTAGGTTATGATAAACAGCTGTTAGCAAAAGAGTTGCTGAAGACATCTCTTATACCAAGATACCATCGTGTTGCATCACACATTCTTTCAGCTCGCTACACTTCCCTCTATACTTCATATGTGATTTCAGGAAACGTGGGACGCGCGCCCTCAACATGACTAACACTAAGTCAGTTCAAGGAGAACCTCGCAGTTATATCGTTGTGCAGTTCAGTGACGAGGCAACTAACGCGCCCAACATACCTCACAAAAAAAACTTGTTTAAATAGCCATCATCTCTTCTACCACTGTTAAAAACTTGGTAAAAAAACAAGAGCAACTCTACCACTAGCTCAGGGGCATACATAATACAATGTGGGGGGGATGGGGGTGACGATATATGCAGGGGACACAGCAAGGTCTGTAGCGCAACACCTGCATCGTGACGACCGCGCGTGTCCATCACAGAGATGATGTTGGACATTTTATGAAGTTCACTGAGGTCAGGTTAGTCATTCAGGTAGAAAATTTACGACGACAGTGTATAAGTCTGCCCTGATTGCTGCCAGTAACACCATCCATCACAAGTCCAACAGGTACACCACATTCAAATTGTTGATCTACGGGATACTGTCTATTTTTGAGATGAGTGTAACAGACTACTGCAGCCGGCTTACTGGCCCATACGGGCAGGTTTTACTCACATCCTACTCATCTCACCACAGTTGTGCTACTTCTACCTTCTCGTAGCTTGCCACCTGACTCCTGTCACTATATATACTCCTGTCTTAGTTGTCTGTGTTAGTGCTGAAGAAACCACTCGTGGTGAAACGTTTCCTTTAATAAATGTCCTGACCTGTACACAAGTGTCTCTTTCCACACAGAAGGTTTACAGACCCAAGCTAGACAGATTCTTCTCAAATCCAACCATGCCCCATCAGTGACGTGTCTAAGCGTCATTGAAACCACCTAAGAGTGGTAACACACCTAACCTGACTCTGCCTTTCACTACGCTCCCTGTACTATATATTTGATCATCCAGATTTCTCTGTTTTTGACTTGATAAAAGTCAGTGTGTGGAGCAAACCATGTTAGTAAAGATCTCATCACTCTATATTTATCTAGCTTTCCATCCTATCTGCATTTTATAGTGTTTCTCAGCACCCTGGCCAGGGTGTTGGGAAGGGCTGTGGCACAAGCTACTAGGGGCGACAGATGAATTTGGAGAGTAAATAAAAGAAGGAAATTAAAAATGAACGTAGAAAAGAGCAAGGTGATGAGTGTAACAAAAATTCTAGACAATGATGGATTGGAGGGAGAGAGAGAGTTGAGGAAGTCGATGTACTCAGATATCTGGGAGTGGATATGTCAGCACATGGGTCAACCAAAGATGAAGTGAACTGCAGAGTAGAGGAAAGGAAAGAGTGGGTGGTGTTAGTTACCATTTGTCAAAGGCGCTTGTCAATAGACACTTGTCTTGTGTTGGGATGTGTCTGGTGTACTCACTTAATTGTGGTTGAAAGGGTCAAGTCATACATCCTGGCCCCGCCTCTTCACTGGTCGCTACAAGGTCCACTCTCTCCCTGCTCCACACACACACTAGTGTCACTGACATGTATATTATGTAAAGTCATGGAGAAGATTATCAGGAGAAGAGTGGTGGAACACCTAGAAAGGAATGAGCTTATCATCGGCAGTCAACACGGTTTTAGGGACGGGAAATCCTGTGTCACAAACCTACTGGAGTTCTATGACAGGGTGACAGCAGTAAGACAAGAGAGAGAGGGGTGGGTAGATTGCATTTTCTTGGACTGTAAGAAGGCGTTTGACACAGTTCCACACAAGAGATTAGTGCAAAAGCTGGAGGATCAGGCAGGGATAACAGGGAAGGCACTCCAATGGATCAGGAAATACCTATCAGGAAGACAGCAGCGAGTCATGGTACGGACGAGGACCAGGCAGAACTACAAAGAGATCTGGACAGGCTGCAGGCCTGGTCCAGCAATTGGCTCCTGGAGTTTAACCCCACCAAGTGCAAAGTCATGAAGACTGAAGAAGGGCAAATAAGACCGCAAACGGAGTACAGTCTAGGGGGCCAGAGACTACAAACCTCAATCAAGCAAAAAGACCTTGGGGTGAGTATAACACCAGGCACATCTCCTGAGGCGCACATAAACCAAATAACTGCTGCAGCATACAGGCGCCTAGCAAACCTAAGAACAGCATTCCGACATCTTAATAAGGAATCGTTCAGGACCCTGTTCACTGTGTACGTTAGGCCCATATTGGAGTATGCAGCACCAGTTTGGAACCCACACCTAGCCAAGCACGTAAAGAAACTAGAGAAAGTGCAAAGGTTTGCAACAAGACTAGTCCCAGAGCTAAGGGGTATGTCCTACGAGGAGAGGTTAAGGGAAATCGACCAGACGACACTGGAGGACAGGAGAGATAGGGAGGACATGATAACGACATATAAAATACTGAGAGGAATTGACAAGGTGGACAGAGACAGGATGTTCCAGAGATGGGACACAGCAACAAGGGAAGTTGAAGACTCAGATGAATCACAGGGATGTTAGGAAGTAGTTCTTCAGTCACAGAGTGGTCAGGAAGTGGAATAGCTTGGGAAGCGATGTAGTGGAGGCAGGATCCATTCATAGCTTCAAGAAGAGGTATGATAAAGCTCATGGCGCAGGGGAAGTGACCCAGTAGCGGCCAGTGAAGAGGAGGCGTCAGGAGTTATGACTCGACCCCTGCAACCACAACTAGGTGAGTACACACACACACACACACGCGCGCGCACTTCATGTGCGTGTAATGTACCAGAGTATAGTGGTGTGCAGTATGGATGGCTGCTCAGTGCTGTAACGAGGCGGCAGCGGAGACGTCAGGTTGAAGACCGATGTGTGGAGTGAATATCATGCAGGGAATTCATAGTGTAGAAATAAAAAAAAAACACAATGTGTGGTCTCCAAGAGTATAATTGAGTGGGTTGAGTGAGGTTGTTGAGGGGGTGTGGACATGTAGGGAGGATGACGAGGAATAGGTTGATGAAGGGGGGTATGTAAATATAGGGTGGAAGTTACAAAGGAAAGGGGTCATCCCCGGATCGGTTAGAGGGAGGGGGGGTAAAGGAGGCTTTGAGTTTCAGGGGCTTGAACATCCAGCAGGCTTGTGTGAGCGTATCAGATTGGAATTCATAGAGACAAGTGTTTTTCTTAATAGACGTGCTGTTGGAGTGTGAGCAAGATAACTATTATGAAGGGCTTCAGGAAAACCATTTAGCCGGACTTGAATCCTGGAGGTGGGAGGTAGAGTGCCTGCACTCTGAAACAGAGGTGGGTATGTTGCAGTCGGGGGATATTCTTATTGTGATACGATCAAACCTCTGGAAAGACGGCGATTGAGTGAATGTTGATGAATGTGTTTTCTTCCTCGACTCACTTTGCCTTTTCACTACTCATGTCACACTGATTGTCCTGCTGATAGTGCCAGTTAGTGTGTGCTGAACCAAGGTTCATGCCACACTGTCCTGCTGATAGTGCCACACAGTGTGTGATGAACCACCGTTCATGCCACACTGTCCTGCTGATAGTGCCACACTGTCCTACTGATGCCACTGTTTTTTCCTCAGGATTATTTATTGCGAACTATCGTTTTTGCGGATGGTCAAACACAGTGTATATGAGGAGAGTTGCTAGGTCATATTGACTATATATGAAGAGCTGGTGCTGGTGTTGTCTGAGTGGTAACACCAGCAGTAGTGGTAACACCAGCAGTGACTGGTAACACCAGCAGTAGTGGTAACACCAGCAGTGACTGGTAACACCAACAGTGAGTGGTAACACCAGCAGTGAGTGGTAACACCAGCAGTGAGTGGTAACACCAGCAGTAGTGGTAACACTAGCAGTGAGTGGTAACACCAGCAGTGAGTGGTAACACCAGCAGTGTAAGGCAATAATAAACACTACATCAAGAGAGCTTAACTAACCAAACAATCAACTCTCAAAATGTCACTTTAATACTGACAAGAGGTTAACGCACATGGTGTAATACAACAGAATATCGCCTTAATACTGACGAGAGGCTGAGGTACGCAGCTTAACACTGAAGAACACGTCTTAGCTCATCCTGTAATATTGACAGACTTAAGAGGCACGTAAGTTCCCCCGTGTTCTAATAATATGCAACAATATTGTCCTCAAAGATATGTTAAGTTATACCATGAATTAAGGAAAGATGCCAGACTTCACCTTACGAAACAAAGTAAATGTGATAGTAATTATGGACCAGGTAGATTTTAGTGGAAAAATGAGCATGTTATTAGAAGACGGAGGAACTTACGTGCTTCTTAACGACTGTTGCTCTTCAGTCACCACTAGCACATCCATCTGGAGACACTTAGACCTGCGGCTAAACTGTTGCATGAGACTGCAACATTAGCAACATTCAACCTATCTATCTTCAGAAGCACACACACACACATACCTGGGGCTACATTACTGCATGTGACTGCAGTGTGTTAAGTGGGAAATGCAAACAAGGCATCAGAACTAAAGGGCAGACCTTTTTCTTTTGTCCCATATTACAGGTTTCTGATTTCTCACGTGGCACTTCCTGGATCTCTTATCTCTCACTAGACACATCCCAAGTGTCTCATCTCTCACTAGACACATCCCAAGTGTCTCATCTCTCACTAGACACATCTCAAGTGTCTCATCTCTCACTAGACACATCTCAAGTGTCTCATCTCTCACTAGATACATCCCAAGTGTCTCATCTCTCACTAGACACATCCAAAGTGTCTCATCTCTCACTAGACACATCCAAAGTGTCTCATCTGTCACTAGACACATCTCAAGTGTCTCATCTCTCACTAGACACATCCAAAGTGTCTCATCTCTCACTAGACACATCCAAAGTGTCTCATCTGTCACTAGACACATCTCAAGTGTCTCATCTCTCACTAGACACATCCCAAGTGTCTCTCATCAGACACATCCCAAGTGTCCCATCTCTCGCCAGTCATCCTAACATTTGAATGATTGCTTGTCTGGGTTTTTAACTGTTCTGTTGTTGTTGTTTTTGTCTTTTAGTGTTATGACTCGGCTTGGGTCATCTGACGCATGCGACACAAGACGGGCAGCTAGAGGTAAGCCAGAGCTCAGTGACAATATTTACACCTGCCATCTATCTTCTGCATGACATATCCAAGTTCCCCAACACTCTACAGAGACGTGGAATTACTCTCTGTTTTCTCTCACCTTCATCAATCTTCAGGAACCTTCAGCAATCTTCATAACCTGCAACAACATTCAGCAACCTGCAGCAACCTTCAGCAACCTGCAGCAACCTTCAGCAACCTGCAGCAACCTTCAGCAACCTGCAGCAACCTTCAGCAACCTGTAGCAACCTTCATCACATACAGTACATAAGTCTAGCGTCTGAATTGCCCATAAACATCGGGTGAACTCCGTCTACAACTTGGTAACTATGCTCTTCATCTGTCGGGTGATCCTTAAATTACTGGCATGTTATAAGCGAGGAGTCAGCCTTCACCAACAGTCTTCTTCTTGTTTGGACTACAAATAAGTAAAGGACCCCAATGGAAATAAGTCACTCTCTCTTTTTTTTGGGTTATCCCAGGTTCTCTACACATATGCTGTTATGTATGATAATCTATGTAACTGTATTTGTGTATACCTGAATATAATAACGCCGTGAATCCTGCTATCCTACTAACTCCATCTGCACCCAGGAATTCCACCTGTCATAGTTTGCCGTATATACATCTGTACATTATCTTAGATTCACATAAATATATTTTTGGATTAATTTTTCCGTGTTTGTAATGTTTATGTTTAATCTTTCTATATTTAAATTATTTTTGTATACTTTTTCTGATTATTTTTTCTCTCTGTTATTGTTTCTTCTGTTTTGTTTTGATAAGGAGAAAGTGTCGTTTCAGACAGCCTGTGAGGGTCTGACAGCCTGTGAGGGCCTGACAGCCTGTGAGGGTCTGACAGCCTGTGAGGGTCTGACAGGGCAGCTATACCTTCACAAGTAGTAACAGTGTATACTTAATACATTTTGCTTACTTTTAAGCGAGGGAAGACAAGTATATACTTGGACAACACTGTCAGAAGTAGCAGCCTCCTGGTCGTAGTTCATCTCTACCTTATGTGAAAAAATGGTATTTAGAAAGCCAGTGGCTTCTTCAGTCCAGCGCAGAGAAAGGTGGAAGATGAGAAGGAGTTTGAGGTAATCAGTCCCTCAGCCATTTATTCACATCCTATCAAACACAGCAACATTTTGGGATCTTGATGCAGGGAATTCTGGTTACTCCGACTACCACTTTTTTATATATTTTATATAAAAAGCAAAAATACATAACACATGATAACATAGAATGCACAAAGAACAAGAAAACATGGGCACATATATCTCACCCCAGAGTATAAAAACACCCAGTGACGTCACAATCAGGAACTACAACGCCACATGTTTATAAACATATTCAAGATAAACACTCCACCATATACATTTCTACACATGCAACCCTCAATACAATATACAAACTCAAGCAAAATTTAATTGCTATGTCATGATCCATGATAAAAGTTACAGTAATGACAACAAAAGCGTACAAGGATGCCAACATCCAACACGTTATACATAATATGAATGACAACAAGAAATACCTACACAAAAGAACAAGCATAAATATATCAAATAAAAAAAAAAGAAACCGTCATAGTAGTCCCACTCAGGAACATAATGGTCGTACACTTATGATATTTAGAAAAACATACAAGTCAAAGCACATATATTGTACAACTTCCCTATAAAAGCCACCTAGCCCCATATGTCACATCACAGGCACAAACCCAGAGGTTTAGGCTGTACTCTGTATACCTCCAAAAGCATCCCCCCAGTACATGCCACATCCGTCTACCAGAGGTGTCCTGTTCAGAACTATAAAAGTATTGTACAGGCTCACCAATCCAGGTCCCCCACAGCTCTCCACCAGCAAAGTTGAAAGCACCCCCGTCATGTCTCCCCTGACATAACCCCCGCCCCCTTGTTTCCGAAAGTCTAAAGTCGATCTGACTACCACTGCTCCACTTCATATGCACTTTTAACAATATTGCTGGACTGGACACATCGAATTCAAGCTAAGGGACTGATTACCTCAAACTCCTCCTCATCTTCCACCTTTCTCTACACTGGACTGAGGAAGTCACTGGCTGGCGAAACGTTTCCAAAATAAAGCTACCCGAATGTTGGACAAGTGTCTCATTTATTCTCTACGGTATATTGAAGATTTAAAATCAAAGTACCGTACTAGGTTCTTAGACAACAAGGTGATCACAACGAGGTGAGCACTTGTCTCGCACACAGTGAACGGAGGATCGAACCTTCACCAGTCTTTAAAGAAGTAAAAATTACCTTAATGTAATATTAAGGTGTTGTTGTGTTGTCACAGTGTTGTCCAGGTGTTGTCACAGTGTTGACCAGGTGTTGTTGTGTTGTTACAGTGTTGACCAAGTGTTGTCACAGTGTTGACCAGGTGTTGTCACAGTGTTGACCAGGGGTTGTTGTGTTGTCACAGTGTTGACCAGGTGTTGTTGTGTTGTCACAGTTTTGACCAGGTGTTGTTGTGTTGTCACAGTGTTGACCAGGTGTTGTCACAGTGTTGACCAGGTGTTGTTGTGTTGTCACAGTGTTGACCAGGTGTTGTCACAGTGTTGCCCAGGTGTTGTGTTGTCACAGTGTTGACCAGGTGTTGTCACAGTGTTGACCAGGTGTTGTTGTGTTGTCACAGTGTTGACCAGGTGTTGTCACAGTGTTGTCCAGGTGTTGTGTTGTCACAGTGTTGACCAGGTGTTGTCACAGTGTTGACCAGGTGTTGTCACAGTGTTGACCAGGTGTTGTGTTGTCACAGTGTTGACCAGGTGTTGTTGTGTTGTCACAGTGTTGACCAGGTGTTGTTGTGTTGTCACAGAGTTGTCCAGGTGTTGTTGTGTTGTCACAGTGTTGACCAGGTGTTGTCACAGTGTTGACCAGGTGTTGTCACAGTGTTGTCCAGGTGTTGTTGTGTTGTCACAGTGTTGACCAGGTGTTGTCACAGTGTTGACCAGGTGTTGTTGTGTTGTCACAGTGTTGACCAGGTGTTGTTGTGTTGTCACAGTGTTGACCAGGTGTTGTTGTGTTGTCACAGTGTTGTCCAGGTGTTGTTGTGTTGTCACAGTGTTGACCAGGTGTTGTCACAGTGTTGACCAGGTGTTGTTGTGTTGTCACAGTGTTGTCCAGGTGTTGTTGTGTTGTCACAGTGTTGACCAGGTGTTGTATTGTCAGAGCCACAGTGTCATTCAAGAGAAAGGTCAATTCAGCAGGTGTTGTAAAAGGTCATCCACAAGGAAGGTCAACTCAGGTGTTGTAAAAGGTCATCCACAAGGAAGGTCAACTCAGGTGTTGTAAAAGGTCATCCACAAGGAAGGTCAACTCAGGTGTTGTAAAAGGTAATCCACAAGGAAGGTCAACTCAGGTGTTGTAAAAGGTCATCCACAAGGAAGGTCAACTCACTGGGTTTTCACATCTCGTGACATCTAAAAAACTATAAGGAAATATTCTTGGATAAAATCAAAGTTGGCTTTCGTTATGTTGTAATAGTGGTGGTAGTGGTGGTTGTGGTGGTAGTGGTGGTTGTGGTGGTAGTGGTGGTTGTGGTGGTAGTGGTGGTAGTGGTGGTTGTGGTGGTAGTGGTGGTTGTGGTGTTAGTGGCGGTTGTGGCAGTAGTTGTGGTTGTGGTAGTAATGATGGTAGTGGTGGTTGTGGTAGTTGTGGTGGTAGTGGTGATCGTGACAGAGAAAGAAATGCTTGTGTTGTTAATGGTGGAGGTGATGGTAATGTTGTTGTGGTACCAGTGAAAGGGAGGGGGGTAGTAGTGTTGTTGGTAATAGTGGTGGTGTTCGGGGTGTAGAGTAATGTTTGTGTTGATATTGGTACTAGTGGTGTAAATGATATTTGTAGCAGTAGTGATGTTGATAGTGACGTCTACCTGGAAGTTGTTCCGGGGGTCAACGCCCCCGCGGCCTGGTCCTCGACCAGGCCGCACGCAGTCCAACGTACCTACCACAGCCCGGCTGATCGGGTACTGACTTTAGGTATCTGTCCAGTTTCCTCTTGAAGGCAGCCAGAGTTCTGTTGTTAATTTTCCTTATATATGATGGGAGACTGTTGAGTAGTCTTGGGCCCCAGACACTTACTGCGTCTTCTCATTGTGTACTCATGGCTCCTCTGCTTTTCATTGGGGGGTATATTGCACAGACTGCCTAGCCATTTGCTTTCGTAGGGAGTGATTTCTGTGTGTAGATTGAGACCAGTCTCTCTTGGATTTTCCATTTGTAGATTATGATATATCTTTCTCGCCTGTGTTCCAGGGAGTACAGATCAAGAGACTCCAAATGTTCCCAGTAATTAAGGAGCTTGACTGAACTAATACATGCAGTGAAGGTTCTATGTACATTATCTATATCTGCAATTTCACCTGCTTTGAATGGGGATATTAGTGTACAGTAGTATTCCAACCTAGAGAGAACAAGTGACAAAAAGATCATCATTAGCATGGCATCCCGTTTTTTGAAAGTTCTCATTATCCATCTTTTCATTTTAGTAGCAGGTGTGATAGTGACACTGTTGTGATCTTTGAAGGTAAGATCCTCTTGACATTATCACTCCCAGAGCCTTGACAGTTTTTCTCTATTGTGTGGTCAAAAATCTTTGATATCCTAACTCTACAAGGCTAGCATGGCCGTGACGAACTCTAGAGTTCGTCACGGCTATGCTAGCGGGAGATTCGTCTGTAAAAACTTGCATTTGTGGACACAGTTGTGCCTATGCTAACCTTCCTATGGTGTAGAAATATACCTAGTTGGATGAATCTTATTGAAGCTAGCTGGCCTAGTGGCTTACGCGACGGTCTAGAGTTTTGAGACTCTCTGACCGCGGGTTCGAACCCCACCCGTGGTATGGTTTGTTTGCAATCGTGTCATTACGATTTCGTGAGTCATTTAGCACGCATTTTGTGCGCTGTTATTCCAGGATCGCACTTGTCGAAGGTTTTACAAAGTGTATTATATCTGTATTCTGTTTGTCCTCCAGTGCATCCTGAACTATGTCATACTAGTCCATTAGTTGTGAGAGGTAGGAGCGACCTGCCTCTCACACTGCTCTTACTAACACCAACAGCACCTGCTGGTGCTGTTGGTTGTGGTGGTGGTGGTGCTGCTGCTGGTGTTGTCGGTTCAACATCTGGGCATCTACAACAAACAAGGAAGTAACTTTACATGTATATAGTTACTGTACATTAACCAAAACGTTTACAAAAGTTAATTAACAATCGTCAGACACACTTACAAAAGTTATAATACATAATATATATGGTAAGAGCTTTGTTAATTTTAAGTTAAGGTGAGCTTATGGTGTCTTTCTGAGAGAACCACGGGACATTACCTCCTTTCCTCGTGGTAACTCTTGACCTTTGTCAAAGATCACAAGAGTCAGCTCTCTGGAGGCTCTTAGTGGTGGTTCTGTGGAGGCTCTCAGTGATGGCTCTCTGGGGGCTCTCAGTGGTGGTTCTCTGGAGGCTATCAGCAGTGGCTCTTTGGAGGCTCTCTGAAACTAACATCAGTATCTCAATTACGATAAGTTTTTTATAATCTCTCTCTCTCTCTCTCTCTCTCTCTCTCTCTCTCTCTCTCTCTCTCTCTCTCTCTCTCTCTCTCTCGTGTTCTGCACTGATTATGCTCACATTTATTGTTCAAGTTTACAACAATTATCCCGCCTCAGTTCATTTCAAAACTTCAGCCCCAGTAATATCATCATAATAATTAATATACATACAGGTGTGCTTAACAGTTTGTAAACAGACGGAATTATTTACCGAAAAGGATTTATTCTTGAGTCTGGCGATGTGGATAAAGTACTGTATACTGTGATGCAGAGTTTGCAGGTTCGAATCCTGCTGTGGGCTGAGAGATAATATGTGTAATATGCAGGTGTGTACAACATTTACTAATAATGAAAATTGATCTGGTAAAGTGTGTGAGGAGAGACAGCAGCTGTGAGGTACAGCTCACTCCCTCACTTCACTTCATCTCCACACCGTCTCTATGTTACCAGGACATCTTCAAAACGCGATTCATTGTAGGACTAAATTAGATGGGTGATGTCCTTGAGAAAGGTACCACCAGAGTGAAGCTTTAATGGATGCCCGACTTGTGGTGTAATAGCTGTCCACACACCTATTATAGAAAACTTTTTCTTATGTAAATGCAGATCAAGGAATTCATTTCTCTGCTATTATTTAGAAGCTTGGATGAAGTAATGCACTTGGTGTATATAACAGTTAGGTTTGCGGCATCGCTCTGGTGATGAAGGTTCACTCTGGCTGGGTCAAGAGAGATGACACTCCTCGCACGGTCCTCTGTCCTGTGGTTGAGGGTCAGGCACTCCAAGAGCGAGGTGTATACTCAGGGTGCCTCGGAGGTAATTCTTCAACTTCTGCTTTTGAGTAAGAACGATATCCAATTTAATTCTTTCTTAGCCTCCTTGTTTACAAGAGTCGTTAATTTTTTTAGTCACTGGTGAGTTAATATTCGTCCCCAGGTTAGAACCTCATCGGTGGCTGTCATTCATTCTTACATTACCTTTAATAGTAACACCAAGATAATTAGAAGTCAACATCATCTGTGTTTTCTCTGAAGTATCTATAACCTAACATACCTTGTTATTGCTAGATATCGCTGAGGCTTGTGTCCTTGTATGTGTAAGTTAATGTTGGAGTGCAGTCACTTTCACAGACATAGAAATCGCTGATAATGTGAAGTAAGTCGAACAGACGTTCCTTGCCTGCGGACCAGCCATGATTTGTCGTGTATACTGACACAGACTGACTGGCACATTCTTCTTCACTCTTCGTAGCTCACCTACACATTAGAGGAGGAACTTTTGACGACAGGACAAAGTCAGGTGAAGAGTCTAGGCAGCAAAGGTCAGGTCAGGAGAGGAGACAGATAAGGTCAGGCCTAGTCACGTATGCTCTGAAAATTAGAGTATTTGATACTCTACCAGGAAAGGCAATCATCACCAGAAAACCAGAACTAAAATTCACGTCAGGAATGTTTTGAATAATGGCCGCTTCAAGAAGCTAGCATCAGTAAATGCTAGAAGATAGATAGGAAGTTTTAGTATAGAACCAGTTTTTGAGATAGCTATGGTCTGTAACATAACAGAAGAGAGTGCTTCACTAACAACTAATCTGAAAGATCGACTTTGAAAGCAGTCACTTAAGTGTAGGATGGAACTAGATATTCTAAGACCTCGCTGGTACAAGTAAGTAAAGGCATCAACAACGTCCAGCACAACTACAAGATTTATCTTAGGTTCATCCAGTCTGGTCCCACATACTGCAGAGGCTTAACAGGTCAGCTGCAGAACAACTTTTTTCAGAAATCACATTGACGGTCACGTAGCAGCAAGCAATACTAAAAAGTCGTCATATATTGAGAGAGTATTGTCTCAAGTATTTTGCCAGTGCAGCGAGACTGGTATTTCGTTGTTACCCATCGCTTGGATTTAGACTTTTGCATCGGAACTACATTTATCTTCTTCAAAAAAGACAAGTTATCCTTTTCAAGTCAGTTTGTCAATGTATATTACTCTTCAACTCCCATTGTGACTTCTTAAAACGTTGACAGAGTTCTTGGTAGCTGTGGATTCTGAGTGATTGAAGAATTTGCATCTTCAAGCAGGTCAGCCTTTTTTAGTTGCTTTTATCATGTCGACTTAGAGGTGGAATTGTGTTCTCGAGTAAGTATGCATGTGGGTTGTTAAGCAACGTTATGCTAACACTCGGGAAATTGCAATGACACAATTGAAACACCTCAATGAACGGAGGGTTCGAACTCATGGCAAGCCAGGCTTGAAACTAAAAGGCCTAGTAAGATTAATTCAACTAGGTGTATTTCTCAGAATACGACAGTTTAGAAGTCCCTCCAAACTCCCAATATTCCAGACCCCTCCTTTAAAGTGCAGGCATTGTACTTCCCATTTCCAGGACTCAAGTCCAACTAAATCAATTAACTGGTTTCCCTGAATCCCTTCACACAATATTACCCTGCTCACACTCCAACAGCTCGTCAGGTCCCAAAAACCATTCGTCTCCATTCACTCCTATCTAACACGCTCACACATGCTTGCTGGAAGTCCAAGCCCCTCGCCCACAAAACTTCCTTTACCCCTTCCCTCCAACCTTTTCGAGGACGACCCCTATCCCGCCTTCTTTCCCCTACAGATTTATACGCTCTCCAAGTCATTGTACTTTGATCCATTCTCTCTAAATGACCAAACCATCTCAACAACCCCTCTTCAGCCCTCTGACAAATACTTTTAGTAACTCCACACCTCCTCCTAATTTCCACACTCCGAATTTTCTGCATAATATTTACACCACACATTGCCCTTAGACAGGACATCACTGCCTCCAGCCGCCTCCTCGCTGCAGCATTTGCAACCCATGCTTCATACCCATATAAGAGTGTTGGTACCACTATACTTTCGTACATTCCCTTCTTTGCCTCCATGGATAACGTTTTTTGTCTCCACAGATACCTCAACGCACCACTCACCTTTTTTACTTCATCAATTCTATGGTTAACCTCATCCTTCATAAACCCATCCGCTGACACGTTAACTCCCAAATATCTGAAAACATTTACTTCTTCCATAATCCCTCTCTCCAATGTGATATCCAATTTTTCTTTATTTAAATCGTTTGATACCCTCATCACCTTACTCTTATCTATGTTCACTTTCAACTTTCTACCTTTACACACTCTCCCAAACTCGTCCACTAACCTTTGCAACTTTTCTTTAGAATCTCCCATAAGCACAGTATCATCAGTAAAAAGTAACTGTTTCAATTATTATTATTATTATTATTATTATTATTATTATTATTATTATTATTATTATTATTATTCATCATCATCATCATGTATACAGAATTAGAGGTAGCTAGAGAGCAGTTAGTTTATTTCAACAGTTAACCTCGATACGTACCATAAAGTTTTCTTCCCTGTCTTTCCCATGTACTTCGATAACTCACTAATGTATGGAGGAGTTTAACTCTGAATGTTGTCCAAAGTTTTCAGCTGTGGTTAAAGGTGTCAAACTTGGTATAAGATCCTTGACAAATCTACTCCAGCTGTTAATCAAGTTTTTTTTCACTGGTGTTCGCTCATTTACGTCGGCTACATCAAGGTGCAGCTCTGAATGGTAATTATTATCTCAAAGGAAACGTACTGATACAAATTAAAATTATATTTCCAGTACCAATAATTAGAAAACTAAGATGTTTAACTTAAAAGTAAGTTTGAAGGTATCTTTGTTATGCAAGCAAATACACTTATGCGTGTAAATATCTTTATGTAAATATTTTAGTTACTTGTTTATCTTAGTTGTGTGAACATGTCAGATATGTGTGCAAAACACGTACTGTTTTGTATAAATAATCAATAACACGGTCATCAGTCTATTCTGTGAAACCGTGGCCTGGTGGCTAAAGCTCTCGCTTCACACGGCGAGGGAATGGGTTCGATTCCCTGCGAGGGTTGAAACATTGGGCGTGTTACCTTACATCGGTTGTCCTTGTTCCCCATCAGTAAAATGGGTACCTGGGTGTTAGTCGACTGGTGTGGGTCGCATCCTGGGACAAAACTGACCTAATTTGCCCAAATTGCTTTGCATAACAAGGGACTTTCTATATAGTAGTATGTCAGTGACGTCAGCTAGGCCTGTATACCTTGTACATGTACTTGTAGAAATAAAGATATTATTATTATTATTATTCTAGATTTTTTTTCAGTCTGTGAAAGTTGAACACCGACGTCAGTGGAGTTGTGTCGTTCACTATCCTCGCTATTGTCTTCCTTCACAAATTTTTTTATAAGTCAAAAAGTACAGAATGACACTTAACCTTTCCTACACTTTTTATGTAAACGCTGAGGCCTCTCACACCTCGTGAATATCACTGAAAATAAATCACTTTTCCTTGTAATGTAAGCAATATTAAATCTTTATAGCTAGCTGTAAATGTTTAAATACGTTTATAAATTATTGAAAATATTTATAGCTTGCTATAAACATTTCTCTCTCTGGTGGCGATGGCATTTAGGAAGGTCAGCCACAGTGTAATTCATCAATAATAGATAAATGTCCGTTGGAAAATGAATAAATACTTGTTTTTTTTCCCTGGTATATGCTAATTTTGTAAAGTCTGTAATGTCGGTAACTTTATTCAAGTTCAGTCAGTCCTGAAAACAAGTTTCCTTCACAGCGGAAAAAAATCAGGGCACTAGAAGGTGGTCTTGTACCTGCTCAGGTGTCGGCATGACTGCTGACACCTGCAGCTTTCTGTATAAATATTGGCACCTGCAGTCCTTTACATGACAGCTTGTAACTTCAGGGCAGCATCTTATAACTTCTACACTCATGGAGACCCTGACTAAGCAGTTTCTGGTCTCTGCATTACGTGTGCTTCGATACCTCCTTCATGAGGAGGCTGTACCTCCTTCATGAGGAGGCTGTACCTCCTTCATGAGGAGGCTGCCTGAGAGTTGGTTGTCTTGGAGTAGCATTTTCCACGTTCTTCATTTTCTTGAAAACAGATGTTGTCTTGATTTGCACAATCCGTTGATTTTATCAGTCAAAACGAGAACAGTGTTGTATTAGCACCATGACATTGTCTGGGATTTTCTTTAATAAATACATTTTGTGTGTCTCAGAATGTCTTTTAACCTTTCCTTGCAATGTATAATTAATTATCACACGCAGGGAATGCATGTACAGTGTTATGCCTTTGCTTTCCAAGGGCTCAAGGTGACTACAGTTTAATGTGTTGAAATGCAGGTGAGGTGTTAGCCCTGGCCGAAGGATGTCCACACCTCAGTCACTGGAATATTGTGCAAGTAGTACATAAATATAACAAGCTGTCCCAACCATGATATTTTAGTGTCCATGGTGTGCGGTGTCTCAGACGCAGCGTCAAGCGTGTGTCAACTTCCTTATGAAAACATGGCTTAATGTGTCTTGTCCTTTCTGTCGGGTGATCTAATACTTTGCCGTTTAAACATAAACACGTAGATTTATTCTCAGGTGTGATCAAAAATGCATATAATGTAAAATAATAAATAATTACAACTGCGAAAGATAACTACTGCAATGCAGAGTCTGTGGGTGGACGCGTGTGCCGGTGTGGAAGGAAGTGACTTAAAATATTGTCTGGAGTGAGGGGCACTCACTGCTCAGAGACGGGTAATATTTTAATCTTGCATCGTGAAGAATAACTAAAGCAATGTGTTTCCACAATGATGCTATCACAGCGGGATTGTCGGTTTTCGTTGCGCGTCTAGTCTGAGTTCAGAAGCTGCAAGAACTGGGTTTAGAAGCTGAAAGAACTGAGTTTAGAAGCTGCATGAACTGGGTTTAGAATATGCAAGAACTGGGTTCACTAGTGAAGGTGAAGCTGTGTTTTCCAGCCGAATATATATATTGTGGTCATATTTGTTTTAGCAGCTCCCCAGAGGCTAACAGCGCTTTCTGGGAATGTGTATATATGCCCAGTCTACATTTTATAACTGGAAGTGTGGCTTGTATACACTGCGAATCATCCACATAAAAAAAAATGATTTTTTTTCTAGCGTGGCCTTCAAGAGGACGTCATTCGTCATAGTGCCTAACTTGGGCCTGTTGAGGGACGGAAGAATCTTAAGAAAAGTTAATTTGAGGACAGATAATGATAAGACAGAAGTCACTCGTGGTATGAACCTCAGAAAAAGTCTATTGTAAATATTTCCAAGACAAGATCTGGCTTGATGAATATACTGTTAATTTTAAACCAACACTTTACAGATATATGGATGATACTGTGTCCCGTGGCTCGGTTGGTAGTGCACTCAGCTCACACACTGAGGGTCCGTGGCTCGAGCCCCGGCACGGCTGAAAATGTTGAGCATGTTTCCTTACACTTACTGCTCCTGTTCACCTAGCAGTAACTAGGTATCTGGCTGTTAGTCGACTGTTGTGGGTTGCATCCTGGGGGTGGTAGTATACTACTTAGATATTACTGGGCTTTGAAATGAGCTGAGGTAGAATAACAGGTATTACCTTCCTAGTATCTCTACCCCAGCTTTGGCTTCCTAGTATCTCTACCCCAGCTTTGGCTTCCTAGTATCTCTACCCCAGCTTTGGCTTCCTAGTATCTCTACCCCAGCTTTGGCTTCCTAGTATCTCTACCCCAGCTTTGGCTTCCTAGTATCTCTACCCCAGCTTTGGCTTCCTAGTATCTCTACCCCAGCTTTGGCTTCCTAGTATCTCTACCCCAGCTGTGGCTTCCTAGTATCTCTACCCCAGCTGTGGTCCTAGTATCTCTACCCAGTTTTGGCTAGTATCTCTACCCCAGCTTTGGCTTCCTAGTATCTCTACCCCAGCTTTGGCTTCCTAGTATCTCTACCCCAGCTTTGGCTTCCTAGTATCTCTACCCCAGCTTTGGCTTCCTAGTATCTCTACCCCAGCTGTGGCTTCCTAGTATCTCTACCCCAGCTTTGGCTTCCTAGTATCTCTACCCCAGCTTTGGCTTCCTAGTATCTCTACCCCAGCTTTGGCTTCCTAGTATCTCTACCCTAGCTTTGGCTTCCTAGTATCTCTACCCCTGCTGTGGCTTTCTAGTATCTCTACCCCAGCTGTGGCTTCCTAGTATCTCTACCCCAGCTTTGGCTTCCTAGTATATCTACCCCAGCTGTGGCTTTCTAGTATCTCTACCCCAGCTGTGGCTGGGGTAGAGATACAATTTGCTAACTTTGTCGTAAAGCTTGAAGAATTCAGATTCCGTGCAAGAACTGGAAAATGCCTCTTCTGATAAGCTTCAAACTTTCAGCATTGGTTGGATTTTACAAAATCTGGCAACCAGTTTGAGATGTGTAACTTTTAATTCGCCAATTTTATTATACAATTTAGTATACCATGGAATAGCTCGGGAATGCCTCTTCTGATAAGTTTCAAACCCTAAACGCTTGTGTATGTTAACTGAAATTATTTTTATATTAAAATTGGGCTCTGTAGGTGCTATATTTTGGATTTTGAAGAATTTTTTTGAAAGTGGAGTGCTTTTAAAAAAAATCTGTTTTCTTTTTCTTATATGTATTATTATAATCAAAACCAAACGCTAAACCCACAAGGGTCATAGAGCGTCTTTTTTTTATAGGATTGTACATAATTTTAAACAGAGTATAACTGAGAAAAGGAAACAAAAAATCTGTAAAATAGCGTTTTTATGGCATTTTCAAGTTTATCCAGTTTTGTGAGACTTTAATTAAATATTATGTTTTGTATTTGAGAGGCGGCACATTCTCAGGTGCAGAGTTGATGTCTTTTCCCAAGTTCGTGGATATAATTTATAATTTGAGAACTCCATAATTGATCGCCTTCACGTTTTCAACTCTGGTTTGCTATAACTAGGGAAGCGTTCTTGCAAGTGTTGCAAGGTGCAAGTTCCCTTTGGTCTGTCTTGTATAACCTATTCCTGGTCGTCGTGTCTCTGTGATAACTTCAGAAAACAACTTCTGATCAGCTTGTGACTTCCGTTATTGATGTATCTTGCTGGAAGACAATTGGCATTGTTACTGGAGGTGGTGATTTCAATTTGCCATTTTTTTTTAATTAAAACAGTAGTTTTTCCTGCACTCTGGAGGAGGGATGGAGATGTGTTGCAGTTTTTGAACTGCAGTATCGGCACGCATCTACCAAGACAGTGATGGAGTGATGATGAAAGTGTTTCTTCTTTTTCAGGTCGCCATACCTCGGTGGGAAATGGCCGATGTGTTAATAAAAAAAGAGTTTCCCGCAAAATATCTTAGACGACGCTTCTTAAATCCTTAAATGGTTAATGTCTGATGAATATTATGGGAAGGTCGTGACCTTCAAAGTTTGGTCAATACATTATCATAGTTAACATAAAATGGAATCGTGGAATTCGGTGCCATTGCTGGAGAACGACTCGTCTGATTCACACCAAACCTTCAATGTTTGTCTTAGAGGGAAAACTTCTGGATCACTAAGAAATGGAGAAGTGCGGCTGAGAAACAACTGTTTACAACATTTCAGACTTACACCAGGTAATTTTTTCCGGAGTTTCCTTTAGCACCTGAGGTGGTATTCATAGTTACCTGAAACCTACAACATATATTAAATATTAAGGTGACTTTGAAATATTTCGAAGCATACAATACATACACACATATAAAGACGTATTCATACATATGTATATGTATATAAAAGTGAACATACGTTCTCGCATACATAAGGACTCATGTGTATGCAATACTACTACTTTTGCCTGGATTCAAGTAGAATGGGCTAAGCTTGTGAGATGCCGGGACTACCTTTCTCGGATCCCGCAACGACACAAACACAGCTGTTTTATAAAAAAAAAGTCAAGTGGAGTCAGATGAACAAAACACAGGAGCAGCACTTAAGTGCTGAATAAACTATTAATACATAAGAAGTTAAGTCAGCGTGAGCTCTCTAGTAATCGCTATGCTCCTCACAAAAACACACAGCGGAAACTCAACTTTTTCACTTATAAGTGCACGTGTTTATATGCGCGACTCTGTAACGAGTCTGTAAACTAGACTAACTCAGTGTTTGAAGGAGATAAATGTCAAGGTTAAGATAAGTGGTTGGAAGTACCTGTGAGAACTGGCCAGGTGTAATTGTGATCAAGGGAGCTATTAAGTAACAAAGGTAGTGGGGGGAGCAGGACATCCATCTGTTAACTGTAAGTTTATTTTTTTAAATGCTTTTGTAAGTGTATTTTTGGGGGTCTAAAAGGAATAGTCTATTTTACATTATGCCTTATGGGGATAAATTCGTTTGGTAATGGCACTTGAACAGCATTCTGGAATGAAAAATATCGTTAACCGAGGTACCACTGTATATATATATATATATATATATATATATATATATATATATATATATATATATATATATAATATATATATATATATATATATATTATATATATTATATATATATATGTCGTGCCGATTAGGTAAAACTGGTCAATTAGCAAGAACTCATCTAAAATTAAGTCCTTTCTAAAATTTTCTCTTATACGTTTAAAGATATATTTTTTCATTTATGTTAATGTAAGAATTTATAATTTTGTACCAAGAGAAACTTTGAAAACCTACCTAACCTTATTACAACAAGCGCAATTTAATTTAGCCTAACCCAACTAAATATATTTTAGATACGTTAACATTAATTTAATAATAAACAAACACAATGAAATATATTTTTTTCGTTATGTTCAGAATGATTTTGGCGAAATTATTGCATACACAAATTTTCACTTGTCTTATATGGCAAGGTGAGCGTTGCTATTTAAGCCAAAATCGCAAGTTTTACCTAATCGGCACGACATATATATATATATAATCTAACACAAAGTGGGAGATGTCACAGCTGCTTTTTGCTGATGACACTGTGCTTTTGGGAGATTCTGAAGAGAAGTTGCGGAGGTTGGTGGATGAGTTTGGTAGGGTGTGTAAAAGAAGGAAATTAAAAGTGAATATAGGAAAGAGTAAGATGATGAGGATAACCAAAAGATTAGGTGATGAAAGATTGGATATCAGATTGGAGGGAGAGAATATGGAGGAGGTGAATGTATTCAGATATATAGAAGTGGACGTGTCAGCAGATGGGTCTGTGAAGGAAGAGGTGAATCATAGAATTGATGAGGGCAAAAGGGTAAGTGGTGCACTTAGGAGTCTGTGGAGACAAAGAACTTTGTCCGTGGAAGCAAAGAGGGGAATGTATGAGAGTATAGTTATACCAACACTCTTATATGGGTGTGAAGCATGGGTGGTGAATGTTGCAACAAGGAGAAGGCTGGAGGCAATGGAGATGTCATGTCTGAGATCAATGTGTGGAGTGAATATAATGCAGCGAATTCGTAGTGTGGAAATTAGGAGGAGGTGCTGGATTACCAAGACTATTATCCAGAGGGCTGAGGAGGGGTTGAGGTGGTTTGGACATGTAGAGAGGATGGAACGAAGTAGAATGACTTCGAGAGTGTATAAATCTGTAGTGGAGGGAAGGCGTGGTAGGGGGTCGGCCTAGGGAAGGTTGGAGGAATGGGGTAAAGGAGGTTTTGTGTGCGAGGGTCTTGGACTTCCAGCAAGCATGCATGAGCGTATTTTATAGGAGTGAATAGGGACAAATCGTTTGATGTGCTGTTGGAGTGGAAGCAAAGTAACATGAAGGAATTCAGGGAAACCGGCAGGCCGGACTTGAGTCTTGGAGATGGGAAGTACAGTGCCGGCACTCTGAAGGAGGGGTGTTAAATGTTGCAGTTTTATAACTGTAGTGTAAGCACGCCTCTGGCAAGACAGTGATGGAGTGAATGGTGATGAAAGTTTTTCCTTTTCGGGCCACTCTGTCTTGGTGGGAAACGGCCGTTGTGTTAATAAAATAAAAAAATATATAGATGTGTGTGTGCGAGTGTTTATGTGTGCCGAATAAGTAAAACTTGCGATTTTGGTTTAAATAGCAACGCACTTCTTGCCGAATAGGGCAAGCAAAAATTTGTATATGCAATAATTTCGCAAAAATCATATTGAACCTAACAAAAAAAAAATTTTTCATTGTGTTTATCATTAAATTATTGTAAACTTATATAAATTATATTTAGCTGGATTAGGGTAAATTAAATTGCGCTTGTTATAATAAGGTTAGATAAGTTTCCTAAGGATCTTTTAGTACAAAATCATTAATTTTTATATTAACATAAATTAAAAAAATATATATCTTTAAATGTATAAGAGAAAATTTTAGAAAGGACTTAATTTTAAACGAGTGCTTGCTAATTGACCAGTTTTACCTATTTAGCACGATATTATATATATATATATATATATATATATATATATATATATATATATATATATATATATATATATATATATGTCAGTGCCGATTAGGTAAAACTTGCGATTTGGCTTAAATAGCAACGCTCTTCTTGCCATATAAGACAAGCGAAAATTTGTGTATGCAATAATTTCGCAAAAATCATTCTGAACCTAATGAAAAAAATATTTCATTGCGTTTGTTTATTATTAAATTAATGTTAACGTATTTAAAATATATTTAGTTGGGTTAGGCTAAATTAAATTGCGCTTGTTGTAATAAGGTTAGGTAGGTTTTCAAAGTTTCTCTTGGTACAAAATTATAAATTCTTACATTAACATAAATGAAAAATATATATCTTTGAACGTATAAGAGAAAATTTTAGAAAAACTTAATTTTAAATGAGTTCTTGTTAATTGACCAGTTTTACCTAATCGGCACGACTTTTAAATATATATATATATATATATATATATATATATATATATATATATATATATATATATATATATATATATATATGTCGTGCCGATTAGGTAAAACTTCTATTTTGGCTTAAATAGCAACGCTCACCTTGCCATATAAGACAAGTGAAAATTTGTGTATGCAATAATTTCGCCAAAATCATTCTGAACATAACGAAAAAAATATATTTCATTGCGTTTGTTTATTATTAAATTAATGTTAACGTATCTAAAATATATTTAGTTGGGTTAGGCTAAATTAAATTGCGCTTGTTGTAATAAGGTTAGGTAGGTTTTCAAAGTTTCTCTTGGTACAAAATTATAAATTCTTACATTAACATAAATGAAAAATATATATCTTTGAACGTATAAGAGAAAATTTTAGAAAAAACTTAATTTTAAATGAGTTCTTGCTAATTGACCAGTTTTACCTAATCGGCACGACTTTATAAATATATATATATATATATATATATATATATATATATATATATATATATATATATATATATATATATATATATGTCGTGCCGATTAGGTAAAACTTGCTATTTTGGCTTAAATAGCAACGCTCACCTTGCCATATAAGACAAGTGAAAATTTGTGTATGCAATAATTTCGCCAAAATCATTCTGAACATAACGAAAAAAATATATTTCATTGCGTTTGTTTATTATTAAATTAATGTTAACGTATCTAAAATATATTTAGTTGGGTTAGGCTAAATTAAATTGCGCTTGTTGTAATAAGGTTAGGTAGGTTTTCAAAGTTTCTCTTGGTACAAAATTATAAATTCTTACATTAACATAAATGAAAAAAATATACGTATCTTTAAACGTATAAGAGAAAATTTTGAAAGGACATAATTTTAGATGAGTTCTTGCTAATTGACCAGTTTTACTTAATCGGCACGACATATATATATATACAGTGGACCCCCGAGTTTCGTAAAAACTTCACTCCTGAAGTCTGCTCAAGTGCCATTACCGAACGAATTTACTCCTTAAGGAAAAATTTCACGTAGGTTAGTCTATTTCAGACCCCAAAAATACACTTCCACAAGAACTTACAAAATTATACTTACATAATTGCACGATTTCCGGGGTATTCGTTAACCGAGGGTCCACTGTATATATATATATATATATATATATATATATATATATATATATATATATATATATATATATATATATATATTTATATATATACATATATATACATGTATAACTGTCAGGTGCACCACCAGAAGTAAAGTTGATGTTCGTGACATTGAAATGTAAATGAACTATAAATCATTATATATCCAACAATGAAACAAAAAAGTTATTAACATAGAAACCTGTATACACTGTAACAATGGTTCCAAGTGAGGAATTGGTTTGGTATCATGATATATTTGCCAGGAATGGAGACATAGTCCATGTGCAAATAGTCACCAATTTCCCAGTAGTGATATTACAACACTGAAATGTTTTTGGGTCAGTTCAAAAGACAGAAAATAGAAACACTAACCAAAAAAAATCTTTTTTTGAATAATTTGACAGTTTTATATGACAATTGGGAAAGTGAAGACAGTTAAAAAAGTGGGTCAGCTGGAGTTGTCACACCTGGTGGGTTAGCTGGAGTTGTCACACCTGGTGGGTCAGCTGGAGTTGTCACACCTGGTGGGTCAGCTGGAGTTGTCACACCTGGTGGGTCAGCTGGAGTTGTCACACCTGGTGGGTCAGCTGGAGTTGTCACACCTGGTGGGTCAGCTGGAGTTGTCACACCTGGTGCTGCCTTGGAAGACACTACCTTTATAGGTCTAGAAATGTGGGACAGTGCACCAGATAGAGATAGTGGTTTTGGTATTGAAGAAAAAGGTACAGACCTAAGCATACAAAATCCAGAAATACAAAATAGCACTACTGCTGGAGGTGGGAAAAAAGTGGATGTTTATGGGGATGACGTTGATACCTTACCAGTAATAACTGGTGGTGGTACTGATGCTGGTAGAGGTACTGCAGATAGTGGGGGATCAGGAAAAACTGCACCACGGAGGGCCCGGGTTCAATTCCCGGCGGGGCCGAAACATTTCGAAGTGTTTCGTTACACACACACACACACGCACATACATACAACAGGCCTAGTGTCTAATCGACATGTGCCTAGGACAAAATGGTAACTAACCAGTAGGGAACCCAGCCACAGAAATTCTTAGCAAACAAAAATCAAATCTGTGAAGACTATGCCTTAGGATATTTTGAAAAAACAGGTGGGACCTACAATTCTGACCATCCAAAAAAATGTCGCAACCTCATGACCAAAGGAGTAGGCAATTCTTCTTCTTCTTGTAAACTATTTCACCATGAAATGTGTTCTTCATCAGCCCATGAAAGACAATGTTACAACACACACTGTCAGGCACACCATTAAAGGGGACCAGAAGGTACAGATCACACAGACCTTGGGAAACAAACCAGGGTAGTTACAACCACTCTAGAGAAAGAGTTTTTAGTGTCAGAAAGAAAAAAAATAGCGAGAAATGACAGCAATACTACATCTGGGATCACTGCTGGAGTGGAGGCACAGTCAGTGGCCTCCACTCCAGAACAACAGATATTAGTGCCAACAAATAAAGTCCCCAAACATACAATCAATACGACAACATTTGTATTTGCAAATATACAGCGTCTAAAGCTACCAACCAACAACAAAATACATTTAATCAGTGTTCTCCTCATAGAGTCAGATGCAGTGTTTGCGGCTTTCACAGAGACCCACATAAAGGATCATTACTTTGGCAACAAAATATGGATCCCAGGGTATGCGATAGAAAGAACAAGCATCAAGGCTGGTTGGCCTGTATGTCACAGAGTCGCTCATTTGTTCGGAATTACTAAACACCACAAATGATGTAGTTTAAGTTTTGGCGGTAAAGATTCAAAACAAAAACCTTGTTATTGTGGTGGTATACAAGAGACCAGATGCAACTTCCCGACAATTCAAGGAACAGCTTTTGAAAATTGACTACTGTCTGGAAAATCTTTCAACTCCAGCCCCACATATTTTGCTGCTGGGTGATTTCTTAAGACACCTAAAATGAAGGACTGTAGCAAATAATGTTTTAGCGAAGATAACCCCAGGAGGCAGCAGCTCAGGTGAAAATTCACACACACACACACACACACACATGAGCTATTAAATTTCTGCACCAAATTCACCTTAAGTCAGCAAACAATGGAGCCAACGATACTGGAAAAAACACTTGATCTTATTTTCACTAATGATAATCTGGTACGAAATAAAGTGCTATCGAAGACAATACACTCGGATCGCAACATAATCGAAGTACAGACGTGTATGTGCAGGGCTTCTGACCAGCAAAATGAGATCAGTTATGAGGGAGCCTTCACCAAATTCATCTTCAGTATCAGAAACATCCAATGAGATCAAATTAACTGTCATAAATGAAACATTGGGAAGATATCCTAAACAACATGGAGCCGAACCTTTAAATGAAAGAATTAACCCTGTGGCATTTGAGGTCTGTTCAAGGCACATTCCCCTAAGAAAAACGAAGAGAAGATGTGAGTGATAGCAGGAGTCAAATAGGATCTTTAACCATGTCAATACTTGCTATCACTCACCCAGCTGGGCAGAGAACCAAGTCACTGTCACTAATGGTTTTATTTTGGAAAGAAATGTAACTTAATAATAATAGTACTTGTTTACTACGAATGTCCCAAACTCACCTTTGCTAATGTAAGTTTATTTAAAGCTTTGTAAGTGTAATTTGGGTCTAAGGACTAGTCTAGTTTTCAACTTTCTTAAGGAGATACAATCGTTGAATGGCACCCTGGAACGCATTCTTGAATGAAATATCGTAAACAGTACACTTAATAATAATATCTTTACAAGTAGGTATACAGGCTAGTTGAACAATGACATACTATATAGAACTTTTATCTGAATTTGCAAATAGTCAGTTGTCCAGGTGCGACCACACATCGACTAACTTCCTTACCCATTTTACTGATGGGTGAACATACCAACGGTGGACATCGATGTTAACCCCCGGGATCGAACCCGACCTCATCGTGTGAAGCGAGAGCTTTTGCCTCCAGGCCACGGGGCACTGTACTCTTATTAAGCATGATGGTCATGCTTTGTACAACTTGAGTCAAAGGTTATACACACTCAGTAGATATTTACTTGAGCCATTTGTACACAGTCTCCAAAAAGGGTGCTTTTTAAAGTCTCTGGATTGATCATTATGCATCGTTACCCCCCTAGATTACTTTGATGCGTAGAACAAGGCTGCACTGAACCAGCATCTTCCTAACCTGCTCTGTGCATGTTTTGCCTATTAGAGTGCATGTTTCGCCCGTGTTATTGCCGTGCATGAAGATCACGCAATTGCTGAACAAGTTTGGTCTGCCATCATTATTTAATTTGATAAATTAAACACATGTGCGACACTTGGGTATCTTTATTGAAGAAACGTTTCGCCCCACAGTGGCTTCATCAGTCAATAATATAATAACTAGGCAATTCCTATCAGGAATTGCCTAGTTATTATAAGAAAGAAAAGCCTGACTAGGAAAATTCACACAGGCATGTTGACTGACACTGAGAGTATTTCCTGAATATTCTAGAACGTTCTGCGACATCGGGTATTACCCGTTGACAAAATGAGGGATTTATTCCTTATATTTCATTAGTTAGAAGGTTGTACACATTAGCTGCATTCTGTATGTAAATGATCCACTATTGTAATGTAACTTCTTACGTCACATGACCTGTTCCCAGCGGTTAGAAGCTTAGGGCTAGCTATTAACTATCTGCTAGTTATTTAACTTATGCTATCTGTAGACTGTGGGGCCTACTCCACCCGACCCCACATGGGGTGGGGTGTGGGGGGACCGGTGTGTGGTTGGCATTCCGCTGGGCCTCTCTCCCTCAGTCATATATTGGCTGGTGCCACCACACTATCATACTCTGAAAAAACTTACCCTATTTCTCCTGTCGCTGCTCTTGCAACATTGCACAGCTCCTGATGACGCAATGAGAAGTGTGAAAGTGTGCTTGAGCTAAAGATTTCCCACCCCCAGTGGCTTGTCTTGCATTGTTAAGATCACCTGTCTGCGATTGTTTTGCATATATATATATATATATATATATATATATATATATATATATATATATATATATATTAATATATATATATATATATATATATATATATTGATATGTAAGTAGTCGGCGTTTGGGTTCTTCTATTTTTATATATTTATTTATATATATATATATATATATATATATATATATATATATATATATATATATATATATATATATATATATATTATGTCGTGCCGATTAGGTAAAACTGGTCAATTAGCAAGAACTCATTTAAAATTAAGTCCTTTCTAAAAATTTCTCTTATACGTTTAGAGATATATTTTTTTCATTTACGTTAATGTAAAAAAAATCTAATTTTGTACCAAGAAAAACTTTGAAAACCTACCTAACCTTATTATAACAAGCGCAATTTAATTTAGCCTAACCCAACTATATATATTTTAGTTACGTTAACATTAATTTAATAATAAACAAACACAATGAAATATATTTTTTTCGTTATGTTCAGAATGATTTTGGCGAAATTATTGCATACACAAATTTTCACTTGTCTTATATGGCAAGGTGAGCGTTGCTATTTAAGCCAAAATCGCAAGTTTTACCTAATCGGCACGACATATATATATATATATATATATATATATATATATATATATATATATATATATATATATATATATATATATGCAAAAAGATCACAGTAAACAGGTGATATCAAAATATGCAAGAAAACCACTATGAAAATAGAAGAATTCAAGCGCTTTCGTGACTACTCACATTATCAAGGAACTATAACAAGAAACATGACAAGAAGGGCTTATATAGGGCGAGACTCACTCACAGTCACATCACACTAACAAAGACACACCTCACAGTAGCGTAACATCCACGACTCTGTGAAGAGGAACATAAGAAAGGACCTGAAACTCTTCCCAAGAATTAAGATTAGTCCAATTTATCATTAAATTCTTCCCAAATTTTATTAATTATAAATGAATCCAATTTATATAAACCAGGTCCTTTCTTATGTTCCTCTTCACAGAGTCGTGCGATGTTACGCTACTGTGAGGTGTAGTCTTTGTTAGTGTGATGTGACTGTGAGGTGTAGTCTCGCCCCTTATATAAGCCCTTCTTGTCATGTTTCTTGTTATAGTTCCTTGATAATGTGAGTAGTCACGAAAGCGCTTGGAAATCTTCTATTTTTTCATAGTGGTTTTCTTGCATATATATATATATATAGTGTGTGTGTGTACTCACCTATTTGTGGTTGCAGGTGTCGATTCACAGCTTCTAGCCCCGACTCTTCACTAATCGCTCCTAGGTCAAGTCTTTCCTTGCTCCAAGAGCCTTATCGTAGCTCTTCTTAATGCTGTATATGGATCCTGCCTCCACTACTCATTCTCCAGATTGTTCCATTTCCTGACAACTTTAAGGCTAAAGAAATACTTCATAACATCCCTATGATTCATCTGAGTTTTTAACTTCCAATTTTGTCTCCTTGATGTTGTGTCCCATCTCTGAAGCATTCTGGCCCCGTCCTCTGTCAATTCCTCTCAGTATTTTATACATCGTTATCATGTATCCCCTATCCCTCCTGTCCTCCAGGGTGAGTTTCCTTAACCTCTCCTCGTAGGAGAGTGTGTGCTGTGATACCTGCATATAGCATGTTTGGCTGGCCTCCTAATGGGGTGCACCACTCTTTGAGAGCCTCCCATGGGTGACCCACTCTTGAGAGCCTCCCATGGGTGACCCACTCTTGAGAGCCTCCCATGGGTGACCCACTCTGAAAACTAATGAAAAGCGCCGATCTTGACCACCAGTTAACCTTGACTGCTAGCTAACCTTGACCACTAGTTAAACTTGACCACCCCCTTTCGCAGAACCTTGACCGTGTAACTATGTCAGCCACTCACTTATCCGGTTTTGAATATGTATATCTTGTATCTCGTTCATCCTGTGACCTATAGTACTACAACTAGCGAAAGTCGTGTGGCTGTTGTAGATTACTGCAACATTATACATCAATATTTGTTGTTTACTGAGGAATATTACAAAATCTTCCATCAGTATTTATCATGGGTTGAATATCGCATGTTGCCTCTTAAAAATTTAAATGACTATAACATTAACTAGATGTAAGATGATGTTAGTGTGGAGAAGGTAGTTGAAAGTGTGAGTGTTTGTTGTTGTTTAGATTATAAGAGGCATGGCAAGACTGCCTAGGATAGATCACTGAGGAAAGGCTGTGGGTTGACAGGAAGAGGAAGGAAAGGTTAAGTGGCCTGACATTTTTGGGCAGGTTTGTAAGGTAGTTGTTTTTGCCACACAGTGACGAGTTTGACTTAATCTGTGTTAGTTGAAGTATGGCGTAGCTGACAAATGGTTATAAAAAGATCACAGCATAAAAAGCCTTTACTGGTACGACATTCGGCCTAAAATAGAGGTTTATTATGTATTAAAATCTCGTGTAGGTGAAACATCGTGTTAATGAAGGTCTAGTCTTTTTGTATACGTGTTTTGTAACCATTCAACTGTGTTGTTTACTGACCCAGAGAAAACCTGAAGCCAGGCACGCTGAGTCGTCTTGGCTACTGTCCAGTAGCTGTCTAGTTAGTCACATCTTGTGTCTCTACGTCTTTCTTGCTACTGAGACATCACACTTGATGTACTAAGACGTCACACCATTTACAGTACCACCACCTGGTGTACTGAAGTCTCACACCATTTACAATGCAACTATCTGGTGTGGTGAGGTGTCACACCACATACAGTGCCACCACCTGGTGTACTGAAGCATCTCACCATGGACAGTCTCATAAGCGGAATACTGAATGACATTAAGACCTTCCACATGACTCTGAACTACTTGATCCAGGTTACAAAAAAGTGTTACATTTTCTCGCTGAAGCTGATGCGTGTACACCAGTGTTTCTTGAAATCTCTCATCCTCCCTCTGAAACATCTGCAAGAATGTGAGAACTCAATGTTGAGAACATAGTGTTTGAAATTTACCTGTGAGTATATTAACAGTTGGGCTTAATCATAATAAAGATGGTATATTCTCGTGAGATAATTCGGCGGCTGGACACCTCCACTTCTAATCCACATTGGTCAACTACTGTCAATAACTTTTATGTAATATAAAAATACGGATAAATATATATTCCTACATCGATTAGTTGGAATATACCTCCCGACTAAGTAGTATTTCCTTCTTTCTTACTCATGAATATATTGAACAAATTTCCTATTATTCTTATCAGGTATTGCTTGGGTATATAATGTAAGGATGACATGTAATAATAACATAAATGCAAATAAAAGGAGTAAAGAGGGATGAAGCACAAGGATAATCAGAAGTTATATATATTTACTGGTTACAAAAAAAGGGGTGAGACACAACTTTACATTCCACTCGAGTTTTATATCTCAATATAACCTTTGCCTGTTACACTATTATCAGACCAAAACTAGGGGAATTATTGCCTGGCCAAGATACAACCCTTATTCTCTCACTGACCCTCCCTCACTCTCCTACCCTCTTGTACTGACTTATCTACAGGCAGTAACAGTCGTTCTCTCAGTGAGAAGAATCTCCGTGTGTGACCTACCAGCTGGGACCTCGCGCAGATTCCAGACATTCGACAACCTTATCTTTGCCATCGGTCAGCAAGATGCTGGAACCAGGCGATTATCACGTACGGATGCAGCTCCGAGATATCTGACCTTAGCTGAAACTTGAGCCTGAGTACAGACAGAACCCAGAGAACACAGTGTTAAAAATAACTATTTATCACAAGGATAAATTTACAACGTACAAGTTTTTTCAGGCACTGGCCGTCTCCCACCAAGGCAGTGTGACCCGAAAAAGAAGAAACGCTCACAATATAAATATTTATTAAAAAAAAATTTCAAAGTCCTTGTGACAGTGGAGCAACAAAGAGCTGATGTAATGTATAGGGGTAATTGTTATCGTTATTGCTGGTGCCCAGGAAGCTAATATCAGGAGTTTTGGTGATTCAAGTTCTGATAGTTGAATGAGCAGTTTCTTGTAATCATTCAATAGAAGGGAAGGTATACTGGTGAAATTACTAGGAATTGAGTTGAACTGAGCAATGGAATTGGCTAAAACATCTGACACAAACCAATCCATTCTTAGCCTTATTAGTTTATCAACGTTTGTTAAGCTAATTCTCGGTGTTAAGTTGCTGTTACATCTAGACAACATCTTCCCTGGTTAAATATGTTTATGTTAAGTTAGCATAGGTAAGCTAATTCAATTTTGATCAACCTGACTTAATATAAGCAGGAAGGATTTTATCTTCATGTAACAGCGGATGTGTAATCGTCAGTAATGTTTGGGTCAGAAAACATAAATTAACTAACGTTTTATTCCTCCCATGTCTCCTTACATGACTTTTGACATGTTCAATAATATGTAACAAAACTTGCGTTAAGTTCTAAGAAGGACAAGTTCTCTAACGTATATTAAACGAGTGGTGTGTCAGGATCAGCATTTAACTTTAGTTGCTGTTGTCAGATTTTTTGTGTGAACTCTACCAATGTAATCCAGGAAGAGTGGTGACTCGTATTTACTGTGTAAGGAAATTCTTACATGTTCACCGAAAGAGGATACCCACAGTGGTTGTCGTGATCGTTTTCTTCCTCCACAGTTCGTGTGTGATAACTTGAGAACGTCTCTAGTGATAGCTGAAAACTTTCACCACTGGAGCATCCCACTTCAAGGAAAGTTAGATTGTAATTGGGCTGTGTTGGTCCCAATCTGCCAGTTTTATCTTAAAAATATTTTTTACTGTGATAACTTCAGACTTCTTCTGAATGGCTTCAAACTTTAAATGTTAATGTATTTATTCCAAAGGAAGGTTCACTTTTTTTTTCCTTTGTAGGCTCAAATTTGCCAATTTATTAACAATTGAAAAAGTGTTAATTATTGGCTTCTGGGCAATAACTAGTGGATGCCTCTTCTTATTGGTTTCAAACTTTCAGGTCTGGTGTATTTTGTTTAAAGAAATGTTTACGTTCTTGTTGAGCTGTGAAGCCGTTAGTTTCTTTTAGGATTATAGAGCATTGACACTGAGTATAACTAAAAAAAAATAAAAACTGATCTTTTTGGGAAATGTTGCATTTCTAACAAATCTAATTGTACTGATCAAAACTCCTGGGACACTTAAAGGTATTGAGCACCAGCTCCTGGACTTTTTTGACCTCCTGGAGGTGTTGAGCACCAGCTCCTGGACTTTTTGACCTCGATGGTACTATGCCTCTTACGTGCATTGAGGGGCAGAAGTCTAGATAGACTTAGAGAATACGGAGGGATCCACCTGTCTGGGATCCCAGAGCGAGGGAAACACTTAGGTTCTTCAGAACCAAGTGCAAGTTCTAGTGGAAGTGCTGACTCAGCTATGTTGAGTCACCAGTACCCTGACATTCTGAACTGTGTGAGTCACCAGTACCCTGACATTCTGAACTGTGTGAGTCACCAGTACCCTGACATTCTGAACTGTATGAATCACCAGTACCCTGACATCCTGAACTGTATGAGTAACCAGAACCCAGACATTCTGAACTGTATGTTGAGTCACCAGTACCCTGACATTTTGAACTGTATGTTGAGTCACCAGTACCCTGACATTTTGAACTGTATGTTGAGTCACCAGTACCCTGACATTCTGAACTGTATGTTGAGTCACCAGTACCCTGACATTCTGAACTGTATGTTGAGTCACCAGTACCCTGACATCCTGAACTGTATGTTGAGTCACCAACATACAGTTCTGAACTTGTATGTTGAGTCACCAGTACTCTGACATCCTGAATTTTATGTTGAGTCACCAGTACCCTGACATCCTGAATTTTATGTTGAGTCACCAGTACCCTGACATCCTGAACTGTATGTTGAGTCACCAGTACCCTGACATCCTGAACTGTATGTTGAGTCACCAGTACCCTGACATCCTGAACTGTATGTTGAGTCACAAGTACCCTGACATCCTGAACTGTATGTTGAGTCACCAGTACCTGACATCCTGAACTGTATGTTGAGTCACGGTACCTGACATCCTGAACTGTATGTTGAGTCACCAGTACCCTGACATCCTGAACTGTATGTTGAGTCACCAGTACCCTGACATCCTGAACTGTATGTTGAGTCACCAGTACCCTGACATCCTGAACTGTATGTTGAGTCACCAGTACCCTGACATCCTGAACTGTATGTTGAGTCACCAGTACCCTGACATCCTGAACTGTTGTTGAGTCACCAGTACTGACATCTGAACTGTGTGAGTCACCAGTACCCTGACATCCTGAACTGTATGTTGAGTCACCAGTACCCTGACATCCTGAACTGTATGTTGAGTCACCAGTACCCTGACATCCTGAACTGTATGTTGAGTCACCAGTACCTGACATCCTGAACTGTGTTGAGTACCAGTACCCTGACATCCTGAACTGTGTTGAGTCACCAGTACCTGACATCCTGAACTGTATGTTGAGTCACCAGTACCTGACATCCTGAACTGTATGTTGAGTCACCAGTACCCTGACATCCTGAACTGTATGTTGAGTCACCAGTACCCTGACATCCTGAACTGTATGTTGAGTCACTAGTAACCTGACATCCTGAACTGTATGTTGAGTCACTAGTAACCTGACATTCTGTATCAGTACATGAGATAGATAGTAAGAAGAGTCTCTTAGCAAGTTATGCTTTGCTGAATTTAAATGTTTGACAAACAACCCACAATGTTTGACAAACAACCCACAATGTTTCGACCAACAACCCACAATGTTTCGACAAACAACCCACAATGACAAAACCCACAACTTAGCAAGGAGACGTTACATAACGTTTCGGTACCTACTGGTCCATTATCAAGTTAGTGCTTGATAATAATCCAGAACGGACGCAAATTTCTTTTAAAGTTCCCTCTCCAAATTGTGGGTTGTTAGCTGTTACAGTAACGGTAGAGTGCTTTGTATTCTTGTGTGAGCTTACAAGAGTAAGTGAGGAACCTCACTAACACCACAACAGCAGCTAGTTAGGTAAGGTTTGTCAGGAAACAGGACAAGTGCTTCTTGACGCGGGTCTTAGTAATATTATGACCCGCAGCTGGAGCTTTTAGTCATCAGCTGAATGTGATGGGCTGCTGGCAGAAACATTCAGATATGCTTCTGATTTCTTCTTGTTCATTGCCGTGTAGTATTCCTGTTACCACATTACACCTAACTACCTGTTAGCACTACCAAGATCATCGATAATTTTTCACTGTCAGTTTTGGTATATATGTAGATGTGAGAAGGAGACATTCAGTGTATGGTTTAATCCAGACATTTTATTTCAACTGTAAGAAGGTAAGTCCAATATCAGGAGCTTGGAAAATTGCAGAAAAGAGGAGGATGTCCAGGCAAGTACGTTCCCAGAGGACGTCTTCACTGGAGTGAGTGAGGGAGAGAGAGAGGAGGGTACAGGGAGTGCCCCCAGGCACACCAGTGCCCATAGCCAAGAGGATAAATATTATAGCATTAGAAAAATCCCACAAGCATTGATATTGTAATATTAATATTGCTCAGAGGCACCCACACCACCGTATGTCCTCGGATCACAGTAAAACACCTAGCTCTGCTGGGTGCGTGATTCTTGTAGGATTTGGTGGTCTTGTGGGTTAGAGCGTCATGTGGTATTCGCTCACCATGAGGCGGGCCAAAACATCATGGGTTTGAGTCCTTGGCTAATTGCAGTGTTGTTATTGATATATATATATATATATATATATATATATATATATATATATATATATATATATATATATATATATATATATATATATATTGCAGTGGGCAACACCCTTCGGCGTGTAGTTGCCAAGGCTGCAGTACGAATGGTGAGTCAAGATGCTGCCTCAATGTTGAAACCAACTCAGCTCGGTTTTGGTGTTCAACAAGGCTGTGAAGCAGCTGCCCATGCAGCACGAGTATACATCAACAACATGTCCATTGAAAAAGCCTTAATCAAATTGGACTTTGCCAATGCTTTCAACTCAGTCAGAAGGGATGCTGCTCTCCAAGCAGTTTCTAGGCACTTTCCTTCCCTCTATCCCTTCATAGAATCGTGTTATAGTGTGGCTTCTAAACTATTGTTTGGGGACTATGAAATTGACTCGTGTGAGGGTGTGCAACAGGGGGACCCTCTCTCCCCCTTTCTATTCTGTCTAGTCATCAAGGAAGTCACAGAAGCGCTGTCCAGTGAGCTCAATATCTGGTTCTTGGATGATGGCACCCTAGCTGGCACTACAGAATTTCTCCTAGGAGACATCAGAAAAATTAAAGATATGATAGAGAGCCTGGGCCTATCTTTAAACCCCACCAAATGTGAAATAGTTTCCACCAATCCACAGATGATCCAGAACATTAGGGCTGTTTTACCAGGGGCACGAGCCATTGATCCAGCCAACAGCACTCTCCTTGGTGCTCCTCTTGGGCCCAATGCCATCGATCTGGTCCTGGAAAAAAAAATCTCAGACCTCAGGACGATGGAAGGAAGGATGAAAGACATCGATACACGTGATGCCTACTACCTACTCACCAGGTGCCTGTCAACCCCAAAACTTACATACTTCCTGAGATGCTCCCCAGCCTTCAGCAGCCCGAAACTCAAGGAATATGACTCTCTCCTCAACACCATGCTAGAGAGTGTATTGAATCTTTCCCTCGAAGATGGACAGTGGTTGCAAGCCTCACTTCCAGTCAGGCTTGGGGGGCTGAGAGTACGCAAATCCTCTCACATTGCCCTACCAGCTTTATTATCCTCTTCCATAGCATCAAATGAGCTAATAAAACAAATTCTTCCAGACAACCTCAGTGATTCAGCAGGAATACAGGACCCTAGCTACACCAGTGCCATCACCGAATGGGAGACTCTTGCTGCTCCAACACCAAAACCTAGTGAAGAACTGGCCTACAAACAGTCAAGCTGGGACGGCCCCATCACTGAAAAGATACTTGCCAATATGCTTAGGGCCGTAACATCAGACAGGGAGACTGCCCGTCTCCTAGCTGTGAGTGCACATCACTCTGGGGACTTCATCCAAACAGTTCCCATTTCGGCCATGGGAACACGCCTCGACCCTAAGACCCTTCGTATTGCAGTGGCTCTGCGCCTTGCTGCCCCTATTCACACGGAATATACGTGTATTTGCAGCGATGCGCAAGCCGACCAATATGGTCTACATGGTCTTAACTGTTCCAAAACCAAGGGTTGGCATGCAAGACACAATGAGGTCAACGACATCATAAAGAGAACCCTTGCTACAGCTGGATGCCCAGCCGAGAGAGAGCCTCGATCACTAGCAGCCAACAACGCCCACAACCCAGCAAACCGCCCCGACGGGATCACCATCTATCCTTGGAAGAATGGCAAGCTCTTAGCATGGGATTATACCTGTGTGTCGACACTGGCTGACACCTACATCCATCACAGTGTCGGACGACAGGGAGGAGCTGCTGACCACAGAGATGAATACAAGATCTGCAAGTACAGTATCAATTTGTCCCAGTGGGATCAGAGACCTTGGTAGCGTGGGAAAAAAATGCAACACGTTTCCTTAAAGAACTGGGTTCCAGACTCATCGACACCACCAGGGACCCAAGGGCAGCCACGTTCATGTTCCAGCGTCTCAGCGTGGCCATCCAGAGGAAAAACGCATGCTGCATACTTGGCTCGCGTCCGGCTTCGGAGGAGCTGGAGGAGATTCATAATCTTTGACATATTGTATCATTGTATTCATGTTCATGTTTGTGTTTTCTATCAAGGTATTCTGTCTATTAATAAAGCATTTATATATATAATATATATATATATATATATATATATATATATATATATATATATATAATGGATGTAGGAGAAGTGGAATATTCAAACGGCTTCAGGAAGAAATCCAAATATTCTTCCTTGAAGCCTTTTATCCACTTCTCCGAGGCTATGGGTCCCACAATGTACACCAGAGGTGGACCCCATCCTCTATATTATGATTAATATATATATATATATATATATATATATATATATATATATATATATATATATATATATATATATATATATAGTTTATATACAATGAAAAGATGGGGTGGTAGGGGAAGTGGAATATTCAAATGGCTTCAGAAAGAAATCTAAATATTCTTCCTTGAAGCCTTTTTATCCACTTCTCCGAGGCTATGGGTCCCACAATGTACACCAGAGGTGGACCCCATCCTATATATATATATATATATATATATATATATATATATATATATATATATATATATATATATATATATATATATATATATATATATAATTAAGAGAATTACATCGATTTCTCATTATTGACAGCCTTTTTAATTGTCGATTATCTTCAGTAATAATAATAATAAATGTCGATAGAAGGAAGCTAATAATCACGTCAAAATCATATGGCTGATCTGCCAGATGTGCGTGTTAATACTGACTAAGATGTCCTGAATGTATAAAAGTATGTTACAAGTTGGGACTCAGGCGTAGGTGTGACGGATCTGACAGTAATGCCAGATAGATGAAGCAACGCCCTGAGGCACACCTCGGCTCGCGTGTAGTATATACCTCGCTCTGATTCATCTCCTCTTAAGTATCTACTGTACGTTAGCGCACGTTCCAGATTTATTTTGACCAGTTTTCAACGTTTCGCAGTAGAATGTCGTGTAGGTCGAGTGTAAGGTACAAGGAACCCAGCTCTGCACAGGGTTCCACTTGGTCGCCTTTTAATGCAGGTGTCCAGGTGGGCCTCCCGCTGCGTCACAGCACATGGTTCTAGTACTGTGTATGACCTCTAATATACAACATCAGTTAGACATGCGCCAACACAGATGATATACAACAAGACAAGCATACATCTTATGTTCCTAATACATTCTCCACCACAGTGTATAGCGGTAATGTTGTACAACACTGAAATGTTATCCAGGTGGAGGCAGTCACTGCTGCAACTATTGCTGACTTTAAAAACTACACTAGAAATTAAATAATGAATTCTGAATACTATGAAAATATAGCTCTGATCCTCTTAACGTTTTTTTGGACTATAAGAAGATTTTTGACACAATTCCACACAAGAGATTAGTGCAAAAGCCGGAGGACCAGGCAGGTATAACAGGGAAGGCACCGCAATGGATCAGAGATTACCTGACAGGGAGGCAGCAGCGAGTCATGGTACGTGACGAGGTGTTAGAGTGGGCGCCTGTGACGAGCGGGGTTCCACAGGGGTCAGTCCTAGGACCAGTGCTGTTTCTGGTATATGTGAATGACGTGACGGAAGGAATAGACTCAAAGTGTCTCTTTTTGCAGATGATGTGAAGTTAATGGGAAGAATTCAATCGGAGAAGGACCAGGCAGGACTACAAATGGATCTCCACAGGCTGCAGGCCTGGTCCAGAAACTGGCTCCTGGAGGTCAACCCCCACCAAGTGCAAGTCATGAAGATTGGGGAAGGGCAAAGAAGACCGCAGATAGAGTACAGTCTAGGGGAGCCAAAGACTACAAACCTCACTCAAGGAAAAGGATCTTGGGCTATGTATAATACCGAGCACATCTCCTGAGGCGCACATCAAGCAAATAACTGCTGCAGCATATGGGCGCCTGGCAAACCTATGAATAGCTTTCCGACATCTCAGTAAGAAGTCGTCCATTGCTCTGTACACCATGTACGTCAGGCCCATATTGTAGTATGCAGCTCCAGTTTGGAACCTAGCGCGTCAGGAAATTAGAGAAAGTGTAGAAGTTTGCAACGAGACTAATCCCGGAGCTAAGAGGCATGTCCTACGAGGAGAGGTTAAAGGAAATCAACCTGTCGACACTGGAGGACAGGAGAGATATGGAAGATATGATAACGACATATAAAATACTGAGAGGAATCGACAAGGTGGACAGACAGGATGTTCCAGAGATGGGACACAGTGCCAAGGGGTCACAATTGGAAGTTAAAGACTCAGATGCGTCATAGGAATGTTAGGAAGTACTTCTTCAGTCATATAGTTGTAAGGAAGTGGAATAGTCTGGAAAGTGATGTAGTGGATGCAGGAACCATACATAGCTTTAAGAAGAGGTATGCTAAAGAGCATGGAACAGGGAGAGTGACCTAGTAGCGACCAGCGAAGAAGCGGGGCAGGAGCTATGACTCAACCCCTGCAACTACAGTTAGGTGAGTACACACACACACACACACACCTAGAGCTGAACAGGATAATAAACACCAGACAGCACGGATTCCGGGAAGGCAAATCCTGTGTAACAAACCTCCTAGAGTTCTATGATAAAGTAACAGAGGTAAGGCAAGAGAGAGAAGGGTGGGTTGATTGCATTTTCCTGGACTGCAGGAAGGCCTTCGACACAGTTCCTCACATGAGATTAGTAAAGAAGTTGGAAGAACAAGCATGTATAACAGGAAGGGCACTGGAATGGATCAGGGAATACCTCACAGGGAGGCAACAACGGGTCATGGTGCGTGATGAGGTATCACAGTGGGCGCCTGTGAAGAGCGGCGTACCGCAGGGGTCAGTCCTAGGACCAGTGTTATTCTTGGTATATGTAAATGACATGACAGATGGGATAGACTCAGAAGTGTCTCTGTTCGCAGATGATGTGAAATTAATGAGGAGAATCACATCGGAAGAGGACCAAGCAGGACTTCAAACAGACCTGGACAAGCTTGACATCTGGTCTAGCAACTGGCTTCTCGAATTCATTCCCACCAAATGCAAAGTCATGAAGATCGGAGAAGGGCAAAGAAGACCGCTGACAGAGTACAGGCTAGGCGGACAAAGGCTACAAACCTCGGCAAAGGAGAAAGACTTTGGGGTGAGTATAACGCCAAGCACGTCTCCGGAGGCACACATCAACCAGAGAGAGGATAGGATGAACTGGCAAGGCTGGACCTTGTATTTACCCTTATAGATTTTGACATAGGGTATATTGAATGTGAAAAGCCCCTCAGTGCTGAGCTTTGAATACTTTGTGAAAGTAAACATCATGGGAAGCATCATGGGAAGGACATGGGAAGCATCATGGGAAGGACATGGGAAGCATCATGGGAAGGACATGGGAAGCATCATGGGAAGGACATGGGAAGCATCATGGGAAGGACATGGGAAGCATCATGGGAAGGACATGGGAAGCATCATGGGAAGGACATGGGAAGCATCATGGGAAGGACATGGGAAGCATCATGGGAAGGACATGGGAAGCATCATGGGAAGGACATGGGAAGCATCATGGGAAGGACATGGGAAGCATCATGGAAGGACATGGGAAGCATCATGGGAAGGACATGGGAAGCATCATGGGAAGGACATGGGAAGCATCATGGGAAGGACATGGGAAGCATCATGGGAAGGACATGGGAAGCATCATGGGAAGGACATGGGAAGCATCATGGTAAGGATATGGGAAGCATCATGGGAAGGACATGGGAAGCATCATGGGAAGGACATGGGAAGCATCATGGGAAGGACATGGGAATCATCATGGGAAGGACATGGGAAGCATCATGGGAAGGACATGGGAAGCATCATGGTAAGGACATGGGAAACATCATGGGAAGGACATGGGAAGCATCATGGGAAGGACATGGGAAGCATCATGGGAAGGACATGGGAAGCATCATGGGAAGGACATGGGAAGGATAAAAAGGAGTCAAAGTTGAAAAGAGGAAAACACAGACATAAGTAATTCCTGAAATAGGTGCAGTGTGAAAGGGAGGTAGAAGGGAAGGCAGTGAATGATAGAACATGTATCCGGAAAGTGCCAAGAGGCAGAACTTCATAACCAGGAGCTAAAGAAGCAATGAGAGGAACAGAATGAGCACATGGTTCATCCAGAGGTGCAGAGAGGCTAAAGCTGAATGTTCTAAAGCATGGAAACAGTATATAAAGCAAAGAAGACAGGAATACAAGGAAGTGAGCAGAAGAACCAGACACGAATATGCATGGGTTAGAAGAGAGACTCACTGACAATTTGAGAATAACATAACATCGAAAGCCAGATCTGACCCAAAGTTTCTATACAGCCACATCAGGAGGAAGACAACAGTCAAGGACCAGGTTATCAGGCTAAAGAGGGTGGGAGTGGTGGTGAAGGTGGGCGTGGTGGTAAAGGTGGGCGTGGTGGTGAGGGTGGGCGTGGTGGTAAAGGTGGGCGTGGTGGTGAGGGTGGGCGTGGTGGTTAAGGTGGGCGTGGTGGTGGGGGTAGGGGTCCTGGACCACAAGGTCACACCTGCTCTAAACCAAACCAAACATTCTTCCTTGCCAATACCACACATAAAAGCTCCATACATCACATTCTCCCCGTTAATATATCGGCATGCTCTTCACATTCTTCCCGACATTTTTTGTTCATGTATCATTGCGTGTTATTAGAGGTTCATCACAGAGTAAGATAATAAAACTAGTTTTAAATGTGTGATCCAGCAGGACTAGTAGTGTTAATGTAACCTGGGCGACCTGTTGGGGGAGTGCTCGGGGAATTACCACCATCTTGATGTGTGTTGTTTTATCCATTAAGACGTTGATGTAGCAGAGGACACAGTAGTGGAGTGTCCTCCTGTATTAGGCTCTGCTGGGGGGAAACTGTGTTACACTCACACCTGCTCTGCCTCACTACACTGACACTACTAGCAAAGCTGTGTCACACACCTGCTCTGCCTCACTACACTGACACTACTAGCAAAGCTGTGTCACACACCTGCTCTGCCTCACTACATTGACACTATTAGCAAAGCTGTCACACAACTGCTCTGCCTCACTACACTGACACTACTAGCAAAGCTGTGTCACACACCTGCTCTGCCTCACTACACTGACACTACTAGCAAAGCTGTCACACAACTGCTCTGCCTCACTACACTGACACTACTAGCAAAGCTGTGTCACACACCTGCTCTGCCTCACTACACTGACACTACTAGCAAAGCTGTGTCACACACCTGCTCTGCCTCACTACACTGACACTACTAGCAAAGCTGTGTCACAAACCTGCTCTGCCTCACTACACTGACACTACTAGCAAAGCTGTGTCACAAACCTGCTCTGCCTCACTACACTGACACTACTAGCAAAGCTGTGTCACACACCTGCTCTGCCTCACTACACTGACACTACTAGCAAAGCTGTGTCACAAACCTGCTCTGCCTCACTACACTGACACTACCAGCAAAACTGTCACACACACCTGCTCTGCCTCAATACACTGACACTACCAGCGAAACTGTGTCACACACACCTGCTCTGCCTAGCTATACTGACACTACCAGCAAAGCTGTGTCACACACATGCTCTGCCTCACTACACTGACACTACCAGCAAAACTGTCACACACACCTGCTCTGCCTCAATACACTGACACTACCAGCGAAACTGTGTCACACACACCTGCTCTGCCTAGCTATACTGACACTACCAGCAAAGCTGTGTCACACACCTGCTCTGCCTCACTACACTGACACTACCAGCAAAGCTGTGTCACACACCTGCTCTGCCTCACTACAGACACTACCAGCAAAGCTGTGTCACACACATGGTCTGCCTCGCTATACTGACACTACTAGCAAAGCTGTGTCACATACCTGTTCTGCCTCGCTATACTGACACTACTAGCAAAGCTGTGGCACACCTGCTCTGCCTCACTACACTGACACTACAAGCAAACCTGTCACACACCTGCTCTGCCTCACTACACTGACACTACCAGCAAAGCTGTCACACACCTGCTCTGCCTCAATACACTGACACTACTAGCAAAGCTGTCACACACCTGCTCTGACTCAATACACTGACACTACAAGCAAAGCTGTCACACACACCTGCTCTGCCTCACTATATTGACACTACCAGCAAAGCTGTCACACACACCTGCTCTGCCTCACTACACTGACACTACCAGCAAAGCTGTCACACACACCTGCTGTGTCTCACTACACTGACACTACCAGCAAAGCTGTGTCACACACACCTGCTGTGTCTCACTACACTGACACTACCAGCAAAGCTGTCACACACACCTGCTGTGCCTCACTACACTGACACTACCAGCAAAGCTTTCACACCTGCTCTGCCTCACTACACTGACACTACCAGCAAAGCTGTGTCACACACACCTGCTCTGCCTCACTACACTGACACTACCAGCAAAGCTGTGTCACACACACCTGCTGTGCCTCACTACACTGACACTACCAGCAAAGCTGTGTCACACAAACCTGCTGTACATCACTACACTGACACTACCAGCAAAGCTGTGTCACACACACCTGCTGTGCCTCACTACACTGACACTACCAGCAAAGCTGTGTCACACAAACCTGCTGTGCCTCACTACACTGACACTACCAGCAAAGCTGTGTCACACACACCTGCTCTGCCTCACTACACTGACACTACCAGCAAAGCTGTGTCACACACACCTGCTCTGCCTCACTACACTGACACTACCAGCAAAGCTGTGTCACACAAACCTGCTGTGCCTCACTACACTGACACTACCAGCAAAGCTGTGTCACACAAACCTGCTCTACCTCACTACACTGACACTACCAGCAAAGCTGTGTCACACACACCTGCTCTGCCTCACTACACTGACACTACCAGCAAAGCTGTGTCACACAAACCTGCTCTACCTCACTACACTGACACTACCAGCAAAGCTGAGTCACGCAAACCTGCTCTGCCTCACTACACTGACACTACCAGCAAAGCTGTGTCACACACACCTGCTGTGCCTCACTACACTGACAACCACCAGCAAAGCTGTGTCACACAAACCTGCTCTGCCTCACTACATTGACACTACTAGCAAAGCTGTCACACCTGCTCTGCCTCACTACACTGACACTACCAGCAAAGCTGTGTCACACACACCTGCTCTGCCTCACTACACTGACACTACCAGCAAAGCTGTGTCACACAAACCTGCTCTACCTCACTACACTGACACTACCAGCAAAGCTGTGTCACACACACCTGCTCTGCCTCACTACACTGACACTACCAGCAAAGCTGTGTCACACACACCTGCTCTGCCTCACTACACTGACACTACCAGCAAAGCTGTGTCACACAAACCTGCTGTGCCTCACTACACTGACACTACCAGCAAAGCTGTGTCACACACACCTGCTCTGCCTCACTACACTGACACTACCAGCAAAGCTGTGTCACACAAACCTGCTCTACCTCACTACACTGACACTACCAGCAAATCTGTGTCACACACACCTGCTCTGTCTCACTACACTGACACTACCAGCAAAGCTGTGTCACATACACACCTGCTCTGCCTCACTACACTGACACTACCAGCAAAAACGTCTGCGTACAGAGACGTGGCGGAGCTGGAGTGTGGGACGGGGTAGTCCACGCAGGTGAGGCGTGGGCTGACTGGCAGATACAGTGACCATCAGGAACACTGGAGCACATGACGAAGCAAAGAACGAAAGACGAATTTAGAATGGCCGCTGAGGTGGCCACGCTACCCTAGGATATTGTGAACGATGGTAGCAGAGCGTCGTCCTCAGCACAGTGGTAGCGATGGTAGCAGAGCATCGTCCACAGCACAGTGGTAGCGATGGTAGCAGAGCTTCGTCCACAGCACAGTGGTAAAGATGGTAGCACAGCGTCGTCCACAGCACAGTGGTAGCGATGGTAGCACAGCGTCGTCCACAGCACAGTGGTAGCGATGGTAGCAGAGCATCGTCCACAGCACAGTGGTAGCGATGGTAGCAGAGCATCGTCCTCAGCACAGTGGTAGCGATGGTAGCACAGCGTCGTCCACAGCACAGTGGTAGCGATGGTAGCACAGCGTCGTCCACAGCACAGTGGTAGCGATGGTAGCACAGCGTCGTCCACAGCACAGTGGTAGCGATGGTAGCAGAGCATCGTCCACAGCACAGTGGTAGCGATGGTAGCAGAGCGTCGTCCACAGCACAGTGGTAGCGATGGTAGCAGAGCGTCGTCCTCAGCACAGTGGTAGCGATGGTAGCACAGCGTCGTCCTCAGCACAGTGGTAGCGATGGTAGCAGAGCGTCGTCCTCAGCACAGTGGTAGCGATGGTAGCACAGCGTCGTCCACAGCACAGTGGTAGTGATGGTAGCAGAGCATCGTCCACAGCACAGTGGTAGCAATGGTAGCACAGCGTCGTCCTCAGCACAGTGGTAGCGATGGTAGCACAGCGTCGTCCTCAGCACAGTGGTAGCGATGGTAGCACAGCGTCGTCCTCAGCACAGTGGTAGCGATGGTAGCAGAGCATCGTCCACAGCACAGTGGTAGTGATGGTAGCAGAGCATCGTCCACAGCACAGTGGTAGCAATGGTAGCACAGCGTCATCCACAGCACAGTGGTAGCGATGGTAGCAGAGCATCGTCCACAGCACAGTGGTAGTGATGGTAGCAGAGCATCGTCCACAGCACAGTGGTAGCGATGGTAGCAGAGCATCGTCCACAGCACAGTGGTAGCGATGGTAGCAGAGCGTCGTCCTCAGCACAGTGGTAACGATGGTAGCAGAGCGTCGTCCACAGCACAGTGGTAGCGATGGTAGCAGAGCGTCGTCCACAGCACAGTGGTAGCGATGGTAGCAGAGCGTCGTCCACAGCACAGTGGTAGCGATGGTAGCAGAGCGTCGTCCACAGCACAGTGGTAGCGATGGTAGCACAGCGTCGTCCACAGCACAGTGGTAGCGATGGAAAAAAAAAAAAAAAAAAAAAAAAAAAAAAAAAAAAAAAAAAAAAAAAAAAAAAAAAAAAAAAACCCCCCCCCCCCCCCCCCCCCCCCCCCCCCCCCCCCCCCCCCCCCCCCCCCCCCCCCCCCCCCCCCCCCCCCCCCCCCCCCCCCCCCCCCCCCCCCCCCCCCCCCCCCCCCCCCCCCCCCCCCCCCCCCCCCCCCCCCCCCCCCCCCCCCCCCCCCCCCCCCCCCCCCCCCCCCCCCCCCCCATGTCAGCGTCGTCTACACAGTGAGCGATGGTAGCAGCGTCCACGCACAGTGGGGTAGCTCGTAACACAGGGTCGTCGTCGCCCAGCACAGTGGTAGCGATGGTAGCAGAGCGTCGTCCACAGGGGATGGTAGCAGAGCGTCGTCCACAGCACAGTGGTAGCGATGGTAGCAGAGCGTCCACAGCACAGTGGTAGCGATGGTAGCAGCGTCGTCACAGACAGGGAGCGAGACAGGGTGTCACAGCGTGCATAGCAAGCGTGCATGGTAGCAGAGCGTCGCCACAGAAGGTGCGAGGTGCCCAGCGTGTAGCATGGTAGCGATGTAGCAGGTGTACGTGGAGCAGAGCAGAGCCGTCCCAGCACAGTGGTAGCATGGTAGCACAGGTCGCTCAGCAAGGTCGTAGCACAGGCTGTCACAGACGGAGCGATGGAGCAGGCTCGTCCACAGCACAGTGGTAGCGATGGTAGCGAGCGTCGCACAGCACAGTGGTAGCGATGGTAGCAAGCGTCGTCCACGTGAGCGTGGTAGCAAGCGTCGTCCCACACAGTGAGCGATGGTAGCACGTCGTCCACAGCACAGTGGTAGCGATGGTAGCAAGCGTCGTCCCAGCACAGTGGAGCGAGGTAGCACGCGTCGTCCACACGTGGTAGCGATGGTAGCACGCGTCCACAGCACAGTGGTCGATGGTAGCACAGCGTCGTCCACAGCACAGTGGTAGCATGGTAGCAGCGTCGTCCCAGCAGTGGTAGCGATGGTAGAGCGTCGTCCACAGTACGTGGTAGAGATGTGACAGGAGCATGTACAGACGTGGAGCATGGTAGGAGCGTCGTCCCAGCACAGTGGTAGCGATGGTAGCGCGTCGTCCCACAGTGGTAGCGATGGTAGCAAGTCGTCCACACGTGTACATGGTCAGAGTGTCAGCAAGCTGTCCACAGCAGTGTAGATGGTAGCAGAGCTCGTCCAGCACATGAGCATGGTAGCAAGCGTCATCAGCACAGTGGTAGCGATGGTAGCGAGGTCGTCCACAGCACAGTGGTAGGTGGAGAGCATCGTCCACAGCACAGTGGTAGCGATGGTAGCAGCGCGTCCACAGCCATGGTAGCATGGTAGCAGAGCGTCCCACACAGTGGTAGCGATGGTAGCACGGCTCCACAGCACAGTGGTAGCGTGGTAGCAAGCGTCGTCCACACAGTGGTAGCGATGGTAGAGCGTCGCCACAGAAGTGGTAGCGATGGTAGCGAGCCGTCCAGCACAGTGGTAGATGGTAGCACAGCGTCGTCCAGCACAGTGGTAGCGATGGTACAACGTGTCAGCACATGGTAGCGATGGTAGCACGCGTCGCCTAGCACATGGTAGCGAGGACAGGTGTACAACAGGGTAGATGGAGCGAGCTCGTCACGCACAGTGAGGTGGAAGCGTCTCGCACAGGGTAGCGATGGTAGCAGGTCGTCCACAGACAGTGGTAGCGATGGTAGCAGCGTCCCAGCACAGTGGTAGCGATGGTAGCAGAGCGTCCACAGCACAGTGGTAGCGATGGTAGCAGAGCGTCGTCCCAGCACAGTGGTAGAGGTAGCAGAGCGTCGTCCACAGCACAGTGGTAGGATGGTAGCAGACTCGTCCCAGCACAGTGGTAGCGATGGTAGCAGAGCATCGTCCACAGCACAGTGGTAGTGATGGTAGAAGAGCTTCGTCCACAGCACAGTGGTAGTGATGGTAGCAGAGCTTCGTCCACAGCACAGTGGTAGCGATGGTAGCAGAGCATCGTCCACAGCACAGTGGTAGCGATGGTAGCAGAGCATCGTCCACAGCACAGTGGTAGTGATGGTAGCAGAGCTTCGTCCACAGCACAGTGGTAGCGATGGTAGCAGAGCTCGTCCACAGCACAGTGGTAGCGATGGTAGCAGAGCATCGTCCACAGCACGTGGTAGTGATGTAGCTGCCAGAGTGGTAGATGGCAGAGCTTCGTCCACAGCACAGTGGTAGCGATGGTAGCAGAGAATCGTCCACAGCACAGTGGTAGCGATGGTAGCAGAGCTTCGTCCACAGCACAGTGGTAGCGATGGTTGCACAGCGTCGTCCACAGCACAGTGGTAGCGATGGTAGCAGAGCATCATCCACAGCACAGTGGTAGCGATGGTAGCAGAGCTTCGTCCACAGCACAGTGGTAGCGATGGTAGCAGAGCATCGTCCACAGCACAGTGGTAGCGATGGTAGCACAGCGTCGTCCACAGCACAGTGGTAGCGATGGTAGCAGAGCATCATCCACAGCACAGTGGTAGCGATAGTAGCACAGCGTCGTCCACAGCACAGTGGTAGCGATGGTAGCAGAGCATCGTCCACAGCACAGTGGTAGCGATGGTAGCAGAGCATCGTCCACAGCACAGTTGTAGGGATGGTAGCAGAGCATCGTCCACAGCACAGTGGTAGCGATGGTAGCAGAGCATCGTCCACAGCACAGTGGTAGCGATGGTAGCAGAGCATCGTCCACAGCACAGTGGTAGGGATGGTAGCAGAGCATCGTCCACAGCACAGTGGTAGCGATGGTAACAGAGCATCGTCCACTGCACAGTAGTAACGCCCTCAGCTCACAACCGACGGGACCAGGAGTCGAAGAATGGCGAGAAGGGAGGTATGGCCATGTTTCCTAATTCCTGCTTTCCCTGTTTCCTAGGAGTAAATTGGTATTAGTTAGTTAATGGACTCTTGTGGCTAGCATCCTGGGGAAGGACTTTAAGTAAGGACCCCAGTGAGGATAAGCTACAGTGCTTGGCTATCATGTGTTATCCTGGAATTAATCCTCTGGTTAAAATTCGGGATAAAGTCTTTCTTCAGCCTCACCGCCGCATTCATGTCGTAGTCGTTGGTAACGAGAGTACACACACAGTTGTCTTATGTACAGTAGGTAGCACACGAGATGTACATCTCCAGGAGATACATTGACCTGGTCAGGAAGCATAAACTGACTTGTCCAAAAGGCCTTCACTGAACTATTCAGAAGACCTGCACTAACCTGCCCAGGAGGACTACATTAACCTGTTAATACGACTTTGATATCGTAATTTAAATAAAATGCCTTGGCTCCTAAATGGCTGCTCAATCTGGTGTCTAGGGCCATTTAAATTACACTGAGAAACACAACAACTCTCGTGCCAGCTTGCACTCATATGATAACAATATTAATTATTATTATAAGGAAGGACACGAAAACTCACCTATACAAAAATATATATTATATTAAAGTAACTTATATACAACTTACAGTGAGAGTAACTAACATAGCTACAGTGAGAGTAACTAACATAGCTACAATGAGAGTAACTAACATAGCTACAGTGAGAGTAACTAACATAGCTACAGTGAGAGTAACTGACAAAGCTACAGTGAGAGTAACTAACATAGCTACAGTGAGAGTAACTAACATAGCTACAGTGAGAGTAACTGACCAAGCTACAGTGAGAGTAACTAACATAGCTACAGTGAGAGTAACTAACAAAGCTACAGTGAGAGTAACTAACTTAGCTACAGTGAGAGTAACTGACCAAGCTACACTGAGAGTAACTAACATAGCTACAGTGAGAGTAACTGACCAAGCTACAGTGAGAGTAACTAACATAGCTACAGTGAGAGTAACTAACAAAGCTACAGTGAGAGTAACTAACATAGCTACAGTGAGAGTAACTGACAAAGCTACAGTGAGAGTAACTAACATAGCTACAGTGAGAGTAACTAACATAGCTACAGTGAGAGTAACTGACAAAGCTACAGTGAGAGTAACTAACCTAGCTACAGTGAGAGTAACTAACATAGCTACAGTGAGAGTAACTAACAAAGCTACAGTGAGAGTAACTAACATAGCTACAGTGAGAGTAACTAACAAAGCTACAGTGAGTTTAACTAACATAGCTACAGTGAGAGTAACTGACAAAGCTACAGTGAGAATAACTAACATAGCTACAGTGAGAGTAACTGACAAAGCTACAGTGAGAGTAACTACCATAGCTACAGTGAGAGTAACTAACATAGCTACAGTGAGAGTAACTGACCAAGCTACAGTGACAGTAACTAACATAGCTACAGTGAGAGTAACTAACAAAGCTACAGTGAGAGTAACTAACATAGCTACAGTGAGAGTAACTGACAAAGCTACAGTGAGAGTAACTAACATAGCTACAGTGAGAGTAACTGACAAAGCTACAGTGAGAGTAACTAACATAGCTACAGTGAGAGTAACTAACATAGCTACAGTGAGAGTAACTGACAAAGCTACAGTGAGAGTAACTGACCAAGCTACAGTGAGAGTAACTAACATAGCTACAGTGAGAGTAACTAACAAAGCTACAGTGAGAGTAACTAACATAGCTACAGTGAGAGTAACTGACAAAGCTACAGTGAGAGTAACTAACATAGCTACAGTGAGAGTAACTAACATAGCTACAGTGAGAGTAACTAACATAGCTACAGTGAGAGTAACTAACATAGCTACAGTGAGAGTAACTAACATAGCTACAGTGAGAGTAACTAACATAGCTACAGTGAGAGTAACTAACAAAGCTACAGTGAGAGTAACTAACATAGCTACAGTGAGAGTAACTAACATAGCTACAGTGAGAGTAACTAACATAGCTACAGTGAGAGTAACTAACATACTACAGTGAGAGTAATAAAAGCTACGTGAGGTAACTAACATAGCTACAGTGAGAGTAACTAACATAGCTACAGTGAGAGTAACTAACATAGCTACAGTGAGAGTAACTAACATAGCTACAGTGAGAGTAACTAACATAGCTACAGTGAGAGTAACTAACATAGCTACAGTGAGAGTAACTAACATAGCTACAGTGGGATACATAGCTACAGTGAGTAACTAACAAGCTACAGTAGGTAACTAACATAGCTACAGTGAGAGTAACTGACATAGTTACAGTGAGAGTAACTAAAATAGCTACCGTGAGAGTAACTAACATAGCTACAGTGAGAGTAACTAACATAGCTACAGTGAGAGTAACTAACATAGCTACAGAGTAACTAACATAGCTACAGTGAGAGTAACTAACAAAGCTACAGTGAGAGTAACTAACAAAGCTACAGTGAGAGTAACTAACAAAGCTACAGTGAGAGTAACTAACATAGCTACAGTGAGAGTAACTAACATAGCTACAGTGAGAGTAACTAACATAGCTACAGTGAGAGTAACTAACAAAGCTACAGTGAGAGTAACTAACATAGCTACAGTGAGAGTAACTGACAAAGCTACAGTGAGAGTAACTAACATAGCTACAGTGAGAGTAACTAACATAGCTACAGTGAGAGTAACTAACATAGCTACAGTGAGAGTAACTAACATAGCTACAGTGAGAGTAACTAACATAGCTACAATGAGAGTAACTAACATAGCTACAGTGAGAGTAACTAACATAGCTACAGTGAGAGTAACTAACATAGCTACAGTGAGAGTAACTAACAAAGCTACAGTGAGAGTAACTAACATAGCTACAGTGAGAGTAACTGACATAGTTACAGTGAGAGTAACTAAAATAGCTACAGTGAGAGTAACTAACATAGCTACAGTGAGAGTAACTAACATAGCTACAGTGAGAGTAACTAACATAGCTACAGAGTAACTAACATAGCTACAGTGAGAGTAACTAACAAAGCTACAGTGAGAGTAACTAACAAAGCTACAGTGAGAGTAACTAACAAAGCTACAGTGAGAGTAACTAACATAGCTACAGTGAGAGTAACTAACATAGCTACAGTGAGAGTAACTAACATAGCTACAGTGAGAGTAACTAACATAGCTACAGTGAGAGTAACTAACATAGCTACAGTGCGAGTAACTAACATATCTACAGTGAGTAACTAACATATGATAGACTCACTTGTGATATACAACATTAACTCAACTAGTATCAGTTACTAATAACGAATTACCAAAGAATATTACACGAAAAAAATCAGTTTTTATCCATAGAAAGTTCAATTTCGTAGTTCAGAGGGAATAATGTCGTCCCCCTTGCCCCCTGACTCACTGTCTAGAGGGCTTGCTGCTTCACTCAAACCCCTTGACTTAGTTCAGGGGGCTTGCTGCTTCACTCAGACCCCTTGACTTAGTTCAGGGGGCTTGCTGCTTCACTCAGACCCCTTGACTTAGTTCAGGGGGCTTGCTGCTTCACTCAGACCCCTTGACTTAGTTCAGGGGGCTTGCTGCTTCACTCAGACCCCCTTGACTTAGTTCAGGGGGCTTGCTGCTTCACTCAGACCCCTTGACTTAGTTCAGGGGGTTTGCTGCTTCACTCAGACCCCTTGACTTAGTTCAGGGGGGCTTGCTGCTTCACTCAGACCCCTTGACTTAGTTCAGGGGGCTTGCTGCTTCACTCAGACCCCTTGACTCAGTCCAGGGGGCTTGCTGCTTCACTCAAACCCCTTGACTTAGTTCAGGGGGCTTGCTGCTTCACTCAGACCCCTTGACTCAGTCCAGGGGGCTTGCTGCTTCACTCAGACCTCTTGACTCAGTTCAGGGGGCTTGCTGCTTCACTCAGACTCCTTGACTCAGTCCAGAGGGCTTGCTGCTTCACTCAGACCCCTTGCCTCAATCCAGGGGGCTTGCTGCTTCACTTAGACCCCTTGACTCAGTTCAGGGGGCTTGCTGCTTCACTCAGACCCCTTGACTCAGTCCAGGGGGGTTGCTGCTTCACTCAGACTCCTTGACTCAGTTCAGGGGGCTTGCTGCTTCACTCAGCCCCTTGACTCAGTTCAGGGGGCTTGCTGCTTCTTCACTCATCCCCCGTGACTTAGTTCATGGTGCTTGCTGCTTCACTCAGCCCCGTGATTTAGTTCAGGGGGCTTGCTGCTTCACTCAGCCCCCGTGACTTAGTTCAGGGGGCTTACTCCTTCACTCAGCCCCGTGACTTAGTTCAGGTGGCTTGCTGCTTCACTCATCCCCCGTGACTTAGTTCAGGGGGCTTGCTGCTTCACTCAGCCCCTTGACTCAGTCCAGGGGGCTTGCTGCTTCACTCATCCCCCGTGACTTAGTTCAGGGGGCTTGCTGCTTCACTCAGCCCCTTGACTCAGTCCAGGGGGCTTGCTGCTTCACTCATCCTCCGTGACTTAGTTCAGGGGGCTTGCTGCTTCACTCAGCCCCTTGACTCAGTCCAGGGGGCTTGCTGTTTCACTCAGCCCCCGTGACTCAGTTCAGGGGGCTTGCTGCTTCACTCAGCCCCCGTGACTCAGTTCAGGGGGTTTGCTGCTTCACTCAAGCCCCTTGACTCAGTTCATGTATATGTATAAACATTATCTCTCAGTCTAGTGCAAGAATCGAACCTGTACACTCTGCATCAAAGTACGCAGTACCTTAGCCAGACAGCCATATAATTTTGCCCATTTGCGAATTGTTAAGCATGTATATGTATGTATAAATCTCAGCTGACCTTGTTAAATTCTTAATAGTTCTTGTCTCTGTAGTGCATTCCTTTCAGTTCTTTGGGAAAGTGAGACAGAATTCTCCCTCCGTAGACAATGATGTCGTAAAAGTCGACTAAAATGTCGAGAGCAATGAAGGGAGAGAGTAAAATTGGGTTGCTGAACGTGCGAGGTCACACTGCTGATCAGAAGCAAGAGTTGATTGCTAATATAGTAAATGAAAACTATCTGGATGCTCTAGCTCTAAGTGAAACAACTAAAGGGACTGGAAGAGTTAAATCTCTTGTATCGGAGAGAGCTAGAGCTAAAAAAAAATAGTGTATTATTATTATTATGGGGAGCGCTAAACCTGTAGGGATTATACAGCGCCTGTGCGGGGGGGGGGCGTGAGAAAGTACAGCATTCAGCCGTAATTCAGTGGAGCACAGATCCAATTCCCTAGATCAAGAGCCCCTTACCGGCATCAACCTCCCTTGAGAGGTAAAGAAAGTATAGCAGTAATGTTAAATAATCAATTATGTAAGGAAAAGAGAGATCACAAATATCTTAATTTCACTAATTATGTGGATTAGAATAAGGGTTGTATATGAGACGTGGGTTACGTTAAGTGTTTATGTACCCGAGGAAGACATGTGCAGAGGAGAGAAAGATTTTGGAAAGTGTTAAGCGAATGTTTAGGGATTGTTAGGTTAGGTAAGGTTCGTCAGGAAACAGGACAAGAGTTTCCTGATGCGGGTCTTAGTCAGATGATGACCCGCCATTGGAGCTTTTGGTCATCTGACCAAGGCTTTCTGCTGGCTGACCGGTCCATCCCTTTAAAATTTTGGTTTTAGTTATAATTTTTAGGGAGTTTCAAACCAAGTGAGAAAATAATTGTTGTGGGAGACTTATTGCTAAAATGGGAGAAACTGCTGTAACTAGCATAACAGGTAAGTTTGGAGTGGAAAGGGTAAATGATAGCGAGAGCCTCTACTTGAATTATGTAGAGAAAGATTTGGGTGTTGTTGTACATTTGCCAGCCCGGGTCTTTTCCAGATGGTGACCAAGCTTTGGCTCCCGGTCATCGGAGTGTCTTGAAGGGCATGCCAGCTGCGCAGCAGCTGGCGATGCAAGGGCGGCTGATGAAGCTACACAGCAGCAGACTGTGCCAGGAAAGGCCGAGGAAGCGACCATTACAGGGTCCAATGGAACCACACCCCAGCTCTATGCCGCGGCCTGAGTGCTGGGGAACTCAGCTTCATGGTGATTGGCGTTTTTGATGTTTCTGAATTTCGTCCTGGAGACTTGGATGATTCGGGTCATGCTCTCATAGTCGGTAATGTACTCATGGATGTCCTCAAGCAGGTTTTGAGTAGTGCGGTGTTGTTCTGGGTCGCTGGTAAATTTCACCGTTCCATCTTTGACTCGTTGGTAGAGTTCGTCGCAGAACATACTGTCGCTGTGTTGGTCAGTGTAGAACTTGACGCCAGGTTATGATTCGTACTTCTGGTTTAATATTCCCCTAAATTCTCCAGGGATGACTCACGAAATCGTAATGACACGATTGCAAACAAACCATACCACGGGTGGGGTTAGAACCCGCGATCAGAGTCTCAAAACTCCAGACCGTCGCGTTAGCCACTAGGCGGTCTGGAGTTTTGAAACTCTCTGATCCCAGGTTCTAACCCCACCCGTGGTATGGTTTCTAAGAAATTTTAGCAACCTGTGTAGGTGTAAGGACTGGAGGTGTTTTTTTGGTAACAGTGGGAGTGGCGGCAGGTGGTTCACCGATGGTGGTGTTGGTAGCAGAGGAGGGAGATGGCTTGGTGGTGGTGGATGCTTCAGTTGGTGATTGAGTTTTGGCTTTCGTGCCTGTTGATTGGTCCGGTTGGGGTGAGGTCTCTGATTGGTCCGTTTCCTTGATGGAGGAAGGCAGTGGAAGCATCTCATTGGTGGGAAAGATTTGGTAATAGGCATTACTAGCAGTTCACACATTAGTCCTGGCTTGTGACATGAATTTGGTCTGTGATTGTCCATAACAAGCAGCTGTGAATCTTGGTGCGTTTGCCATCACATCAGACCAGTAAGCCTCAACGTTACCAACAGTATCTAAAGGCACATCAGTTTTCAACATTGTTCCTTTTCCTACACTCAAGCACGCTGCCACAGTATCATACCCAGTTAAAGCATGACCCACTAACACTGAAGGAATCATACATTAGTATTTCTATACCGAGTCTTGCATAACAATATCTTGCTGCAGATAAAGCAAAAGAACTTAAACCTCACTATCATCATCAATAACACTGACGCATCTCTGCTCGTTGACTGCAGTGTGTGGCTTCCTGCACGATAATATTGTCAGCTTCTTCATGATTTGTTGCTAGGTCTTCCCACTATGTGATCACACCACCTCGGTCTACTTTAATAGAAGCTTAGGATTTTTTTTTTAAACTTGTTGTAAATGAGCATCCTACTCAAGATATTTACATATAAATCAACTGCTTCTTGTTTTCAGTAAGGGTGATGAAAAGATTCTGAGGTCTAGAGTGTTGCCCAATACAACTCAGCACATGCTTGCCATCAAATCTTTGAATCGGCTTTGGAAATGCATTCGGATATCCCCACGTGATCTGTACTGCAGTCTTGTAGAGCTGCTGTTCACCTGTGAAGAGTGTAAAATATTACCCAGGGTCATGAGTTAATTTTCGCATTTGTTTCTAGTAATCAGGATGTGTGTTTGGATGCACTAAAGGTTTATCAATTGCTAGTTGATAGACTTTCTTAGTTTTTGGCTAAACGAATTTACATAAGAACATAAGACGGTAGGAACACTGTAACAAGCCTACTTGTCCATACAAGGCAGGTCCTACTCAAAACCAATCATTTCTAACCACCTGTTTGTCCAACCTTTACTCAAAGTTTGCATGTCACAGAGTCGTTCATTTGCTCAGAATTATTAAACACCTAGTATTCTTCATATTTTTTTATATTGTCATAATTCTTGTGGTTTACTTATTTTATCTTAATCATCTTTTATTCAATATTTTATATAATTTGTTTTGTGTCATTTTTATATAATTTCTTATATGCCACATTTTATGTTTATATTATTGTAATATTATCGACAAGGTAACAAAAGGACCCCAATGGAAATAAGTCACTCTGACTGACTTTTTTGGGTTATCCTAAGTTCTCTTCACATATGCTGCTATGTATGATAATCTATGTAACTGTATTTGTGTATACCTGAATAAATTTACTAGACAGAGATGTAAGCAACTGCACCGTGTCCTCCTCTGCCCCTGATACCAGAATTTACATGACAGTGTCATCCATTGAGAACACTGCAAATCTCCAAGTTGACATTATCCAAGTCTTTAAATTGGCTCAGAAAACAATATGAAGTTCAGTGAAGACAAATGTTAATTACTCCGCTATGGAAAACTCTAGGAAATAAAAACGGGATCGGAGAATAAAACAAATTCCAACCACACAGTAGAGGGAAAAACTAATGTGAAGGACCTGGGAGTGATAATGTCAGAAAATCTCACTTTCAAAGGTCACAACAATATCTCTACCACATCTACTAGGAAAATGATAGGATGGATAATGAGAACCTTCAAAACTAGGGATGCCAAGCCAATGATAATTCTCTTCAAATCGCTTGTTCTCTCTAGGCTAGAATGTTGTTGTACACTAACGGCCCTTTTCAAGGCAGGCGAAATTACAGACCTGGGGAATATAAAGAGAACTTTCACTGCACGGTTAAGTATAATAAATCACATAAATTACTGGAAACGGTTGAAGTCCCTTTACCTGCACTCCTTGGAACCCAGGCGAGAAAGATATACGATAATATACCCTTGGAAACTCTTAGAGGGACTAGTCCCAACTCTGCACATGGAAATCACTCCCTACGAAAGCAAAAGACTCGACAGGTGGTGCAACATTTCCCCTAATGAAAGATAGGGGCGCCAATAGTACAATAAGAGACAACACAATAAGTGTCAAGGGCCCAAGACTGTTCAACTGCCTTTCAACATACTTAAGGGAGGATTACCAATGGACCCCTGGTTGTCTTCAAGAGGAAGCTGGATAGGCACCTGAAGTCAGTTCCCTACCAACTAGGTTGTGGTGCGTACGTCGGTTTGCGTAAGGCCAGCAATAACAGCCTGGTTGACCAGGCCTTAATCCACCGCGAGGCCTTTTCATGGACCAGGTCGCGAGTTCGTTGACTCCCAGAACATCCTGCAGGTATCTCATAATACTCACTACTGACAGATCCAGTAAAAAATATTTTTAAAAGTCTTCTCAAAAAAAGGCGCCAAAACAAGGTTTGGCCATACAATGTGCAAATTGCCTGGCATAACACAATATAATGTACGACTAATGGATGGGGGACAGGGGAAGTGTGTAAGACACTAAACATTGTAAATATAAATGACCATTCATAACAAAATATACAAATAACCTATGCATAGGAAAAATAAACTTTATGGCGACGTTTCGGTTGACTTGGAGCATTAACTAGCCACACTAACACATGAATGTGAGGGAGCCAGTGTATATATACGAGAGGAAGGCGAGGCCAGGACAACACAGGTGGAAGAAAGTGGAGAGGCTAGTGGTAGAGGCAATGCTGGTACTAGAAGCTTCTGAATGTTAATAATTCTTGATCTTGCTGGGATGTGTAAGATATATCAGTGTGAAAAACACCACAGTGGAAGTAGGAAAAAAACCCTGAGCTCTTTCACGTATTTACACATATCTTCAGATACATATGTAAGAACATAAAAGAGCTCACGTTATGTTTCCCATTTTCACTGTGGTATTTTTTCAGATTTGTAATCAGCGTTTTACTGTGATTTCTTCAATATATCAGTGTATGACGTTGTTTATGTAAAGCAACACAAAACAAACAAAACATTACCATCCTGTGGTGGAGTCTGACAACCTCTGTCCTCTCCCAGAAGTATGTAATGATGTAATGCTTTTTATTTCGTTACTTTAAGTACAGATGATGTTCATGGTGACCCTTGTGAGAGGCAGGTCACCCTCAAGTGTGTGAGAGGCAGGTCACCCTCAAGCGTGTGAGAGGCAGGTCACCCTCAAGCGTGTGAGAGGCTGGTCACTCAAGTGTGTGAGAGGCTGGTTACCCTCAAGCGTATGAGAGGCAGGTCACCCTCAAGTGTGTGAGAGGCAGGTCACCCTCAAGCGTGTGAGAGGCAGGTCACCCTCAAGCGTGTGAGAGGCTGGTCACTCAAGTGTGTGAGAGGCAGGTCACCCTCAAGCGTGTGAGAGGCAGGTCACCCTCAAGCGTGTGAGAGGCAGGTCACCCTCAAGCGTGTGAGAGGCTGGTCACTCAAGTGTGTGAGAGGCTGGTTACCCTCAAGCGTATGAGAGGCAGGTCACCCTCAAGTGTGTGAGAGGCAGGTCACCCTCAAGCGTGTGAGAGGCAGGTCACCCTCAAGCGTGTGAGAGTCAGGTCACCCTCAAGTGTGTGAGAGGCAGGTCACCCTCAAGCGTGTGAGAGGCAGGTCACCCTCAAGCGTGTGAGAGGCAGGTCACCCTCAAGCGTGTGAGAGGCTGGTCACTCAAGTGTGTGAGAGGCTGGTTACCCTCAAGCGTATGAGAGGCAGGTCACCCTCAAGTGTGTGAGGCAGCCCACCCTCAAGTTTGTGAGGCAGGCCACCCTCAAGTGTGTGTGAGGCAGGTCACCCTCAAGTGTGTGAGGCAGCCCACCCTCAAGTGTGTGTGAGGCAGGTCACCCTCAAGTGTGTGAGGCAGGTCACCCTCAAGCGTGTGAGGCAGCCCACCCTCAAGTGTGTGAGGCAGCCCACCCTCAAGTGTGTGTGAGGCAGGTCACCCTCAAGCGTGTGAGGCAGCCCACCCTCAAGTGTGTGAGGCAGCCCACCCTCAAGTGTGTGAGAGGCAGGTCACCCTCAAGTGTGTGAGGCAGGCCACCCTCAAGTGTGTGAGGCAGGCCACACTCAAGTGTGTGTGAGGCAGGTCACCCTCAAGTGTGTGAGAGGCAGGTCACCCTCAAGTGTGTGAGAGGCAGGTCACCCTCAAGTGTGTGAGGCAGGCCACCCTCAAGTGTGTGTGAGGCAGGTCAGCCTCAAGCGTATGAGGCAGGCCACACTCAAGTGTGTGAGAGGCAGGGCACCCTCAAGTGTGTGAGGCAGGCCACACTCAAGTGTGTGAGAGGCAGGGCACCCTCAAGTGTGTGAGGCAGGCCACCCTCTAGGTGTGTGAGGCAGGTCAGCCTCAAGCGTATGAGGCAGGCCACCCTCTAGGGGTGAAGGCAGGGCACCCTCAGCTATGAGGCAGGCCACACTCAAGTGTGTGAGAGCAGGGCACCCTCAAGTGTGTGAGGCAGGCCACACTCAAGTGTGTGAGGCAGGCCACCCTCAAGCGTATGAGGCAGGCCACCCTCAAGCGTATGAGGCAGGCCACACTCAAGTGTGTGAGGCAGGCCACCCTCTAGTGTGTGTGAGGCAGGTCAGCCTCAAGTGTGTGTGAGGCAGGTCAGCCTCAAGTGTGAGAGGCAGGTCAGCCTCAAGTGTGTGAGAGGCAGGTCACCCTCAAGCGTGTGAGAGGCAGGTCACCCTCAAGTGTGTGAGAGGCAGGTCAGCCTGAGGAAGACTAAGCAGTCAGTGAGAATAATAACATAGCCATGCTGTGTACTGTGTTGCTTCGGGCGCAACACCATCCCACCAGTCTATTGACCTGCTGCCCAGGACACCTTCCCTATCACCCACCACCACCCACACTGCCACTCTCACCACCACCCACACTGCCACTCTCACCACCACCCACACTGCCACTCTCACCACCACCCACACTGCCACTCTCACCACCACTCACCAAAACCCACAGCTACCCTCACTACCACCAACACTACCACCCACAGCAACCCTCACTACCACCCACAGCCACCCTCACTACTACACACACCTCCACCCACAGCCACCCTCACCACCACCCACAGCCACCCTCACCACCACCCACAGCCACCCTCACCACCACCAACACTACCACCCACAGCCACCCTCACTACTACACACACCTCCACCCACAGCCACCCTCACCACCACCCACAGCCACCCTCACCACCACCCACAGCCACCCTCACCACCACCCACAGCCACCCTCACCACCACCCTCTCCCCGACACTTGGTAACCTTATCGTGGTGGGAAGGTTTGAACTACTATGCTTAAGAACTACCTGGAGTCTACCTGGAGGGTATTCCGGGGATCAACGCCCCCGCGGCCCGGTCCATGACCAGGCCTCCCGGTGGATCAGGGCCTGATCAACCAGGCTGTTACTGCTGGCCGCACGTACTCCAACGTACGAACCACAGCCCGGCTGATCCGGCACCGACTTTAAGTATCTGTCCAGCTCCCTCTTCAAGACAGCCAGGGGCCTATTGGTAATTACCCTTATGCATGGCTGTTGAACAGTCTTGGGCCCAGGACACTTATGGTGTTTTCTCTTAGTGCACCAATGGCGCCCCTACTTTTCATTAGGGGTATTTTGCATCGCCCGCCCAGTATTTTACAGAATAAAAAGTGACATCACTTTGGTTGAAACAATCAATAAAAGTCTCACGTAGAAGAACCAGGAGACTACGTTCACGCCTTCCTGGATTATTATTAAGTCACAGTTGTGGCAAGAAAAAGTTGAGAAGGCCAGACACCAGGGGGCGTGGGAAGAATGGGGTAGTTGAAGTAGTTAAAGTAGTAGTAGTAGTAGTGGTGGTGGTGGCGGCGTCAGTAGTGGTGGTGGTGGCGACGGCGGCAGTAGTGGTGTTGGTGGCGGCGGCGGCAGTAGTGGTGTTGGTGGCGGCGGCGGCAGTAGTGGTGTTGGTGGCGGCGGCGGCAGTAGTGGTGTTGGTGGCGGCGGCGGCAGTAGTGGTGTTGGTGGCGGGGGCGGCAGTAGTGGTGGTGGTGGTGGCGACGGCGGCAGTAGTGGTGTTGGTGGCGGCGGCGGCAGTAGTGGTGTTGGTGGCGGCGGCGGCAGTAGTGGTGTTGGTGGCGGGGGCGGCAGTAGTGGTGGTGGTGGTGGCGACGGCGGCAGTAGTGTATGAGAGGAGGACTGCACGCTGGCCACCACTGCTGACAGTACTGTGCACGCTGGCCACCACTGCTGACAGTACTGGTGCACGCTGGCCACCACTGCTGACAGTACTGGTGCACGCTGGCCACCACTGCTGACAGTACTGGTGCACGCTGGCCACCACTGCTGACAGTATGGTCACGCTGGCCACCACTGCTGACAGTACTGGTGCACGCTGGCCACCACTGCTGACAGTACTGGTGCACGCTGGCCACCACTGCTGACAGTACTGGTGCACGCTGGCCACCACTGCTGACAGTACTGGTGCACGCTGGCCACCACTGCTGACAGTACTGGTGCACGCTGGCCACCACTGCTGACAGTACTGGTCTACGCTGGCCACCACTGCTGACAGTACTGGTGCACGCTGGACACCACTGCTGACAGTACTGGTCCACGCTGGCCACCACTGCTGACAGTACTGGTCCACGCTGGCCACCACTGCTGACAGTACTGGTCCACGCTGGTCACCACTGCTGACAGTACTGGTCTACGCTGGGCACCACTGCTGACAGTACTGGTGCACGCTGGACACCACTGCTGACAGCGCTGGTTCGCTCTGGGCACCACTGCTGACAGTACTGTGCACGCTGGGCACCACTGCTGACAGTACTGGTGCACGCTGGGCACCACTGCTGACAGTAATGGTGCACGCTGGGCACCACTGCTGACAGTCGTGGTCCACGCTGGGTACCACTGCTGACTACTGGTGCACGCTGGGCACTACTGCGGACAGTACTGGTGCATGCTGGGCACTACTGCGACAGTATTGGTCCATGCTGGACACACTGCTGACATACTGATGTACGCTGGCACCACTGCTGACAGTACTGGTGCACGGTGGCACCACTGCTGACAGTACTGGTCCACGCTGGCCACCACTGCTGAGAGCACTGGTCACGCTGGGAACCACTGCTGAGCAGCACTGGTCCACGCTGGGCACCACTGCTGAAGCACTGGTCCACGCTGGCCACCACTGCTGACAGTATCTTGTCCGCTGGCCACCACTGCCGACAGTACTGGTCACGCTGGCCACCACTGCTGACAGTACTGGTCCCGCTGGCACACTGCTGACAGTACTGGTCCACGCTGGGCACCACTGCTGACAGTACTGGTCCACGCTGGGCACCACTGCTGACAGTACTGGTGCACGCTGGCACCACTGCTGACAGAACTGGTTCACGCTGGCCACCACTGCTGACAGTCTTGGTCCATGCTGGGCACCACTGCTGACAGTACTGGTACACGCTGGGACCACTGCTGACAGTACTGGTCCGCTGGTACCACTGCTGACAGTATGAAGTAAAGTCACCACTCTTGCAGTGGATCAAGATGGTCTCACGCTCAGGTTGTGAACACGTCTGATGCAACATTACGAACATTCTGGTCCTCTGTAAACAAAGGAGTGTTGTTAATTTCTGACAGTACTGTGAGTGGGCACCACTGCTGAGCAGTACTGGTCAGCTGGGACCTCTGTATAATGGTGTCTTGTACATGGGTCCACGCTGGGTACCACTGCTGACTACTGGTGCATGCTGGGCACTACTGCGGACAGTATTGGTCCATGCTGGACACAACTGCTGACATTACTGATGTACGCTGGGCACCACTGCTGACAGTACTGGTGCACGGTGGGCACCACTGCTGACAGTACTGGTCCACGCTGGGCACCACTGCTGAGAGCACTGGTCCACGCTGGGAACCACTGCTGAGAGCACTGGTCCACGCTGGGCACCACTGCTGAGAGCACTGGTCCACGCTGGGCATCACTGCTGACAGTATTTGTCTCCGCTGGCCACCACTGCCGACAGTACTGGTCCCCGCTGGCCACCACTGCTGACAGTACTGGTCCCCGCTGGGCAACACTGCTGACAGTACTGGTCCACGCTGGGCACCACTGCTGACAGTACTGGTCCACGCTGGGCACCACTGCTGACAGTACTGGTCCCCGCTTGGCACCACTGCTGACAGTTCTGGTCCCCGCTGGCCACCACTGCTGACAGTTTTGGTCCATGCTGGGCACCACTGCTGACAGTACTGGTACACGCTGGGTACCACTGCTGACAGTACTGGTCCCTGCTGGGTACCACTGCTGACAGTAATGAAGAAAATGTCACCACTTTCTTGTAGTGGATCAAGATGGTCTCACGCTTAGGTTGTGAACACGTCTTGATGCAACATTACGAACATTCCTGCCTCTGTAAACAAAGGGTTTTGTTAATTTCTGCAACTTGAGAGTATGACGCACTACAGCAGGACTTTAACAGTGTGGTCATGTATAAGTGGTTTCTTGTATGGTTTTCACACTGCAAGAAACAGCAATGTGTGGGAAAATGACTCGAGTGAGTAGGCAACATAGTGTTTAAAGTCTAGTGGTAGTTTTCACCTGTGTCTTTGACGACTGTACACAGCTGGAAAAAAAATGTTTAATTCACAGCTAATTTAATACCTCTAAATGCTTTATCAATGAAATTTAACCCTTTGTCACCGTGAATGGTGAGAAATATTACTATTTGATTTTGCGCTGTATGACCTTTGTAGGTTTAACGCTTCGTTTTGATTATAATAATAGTAATAATAAAGTCTTATCTGATACACAAACTTCACAAAGGTTTTTAATGTTTCTTTAATATTAATTGTCACTGCTACCAGTTCTAGGTGTCTGGTCGACTTATTATTGTCACGAGAAATTGGTTACCTGACTTGGATTTGGGCAAAGGACCCACACAGTCTATGTCAGCTGGTGCGGGACACAAAGATGGCGGTTTACTGTGATGCTTCAGCGTGCCAACCATGTGACAGTCACGACAACATTTGATATATATTACATCTTTCCTTTACTATATTATATTATTATTATTATAATCTTGGGGAAGCGCTAAACCCGTAGGATTATACAGCGCCTGTGGGTGGGGGGATGGAAGGTATTCAGGCTTAATTAAGGGAACTGGAGCACAGATCCAATTTCCTAGATCAAGAGCCCCTGACCAGCGTCAAGGAACCTTCCTTGAGGGGGACTGTATCATAACAAAAAAATGTTTGCCACCCATTGAAGACTTGTGGACAACATGATGTACTTAGTGACAAAATTTCTTCTACCAAATTTTCTACATTACCTCCCTGAACCTCCCTACCATTGTTACCTCCCTGAACCTCCCAACCATTGTTACCTCCCTGAAATTCCCTTCCATTGTTACCTCCCTGAACCTCCCTACCATTGTTACCTCTCTGAACCTCCCTTCCATTGTTACCTCCCTGAACCTCCCTACCATTGTTACCTCCCTGAACCTCCCTACCATTGTTACCTCCTGAACCTCCCTTCCATTGTTACCTCTCTGAACCCCCCTTCCATTGTTACCTCCTGAACCTCCCTACCATTGTTACCTCCTGAACCTCCCTACCATTGTTACCTCCCTGAACCTCCCTTCCATTGTTACCTCCTGAACCTCCCTACCATTGTTACTTCCCTGAACCTCCCTACCATTGTTTCCTCCTGAACCTCCCTACCATTGTTACCTCCTGAACCTCCCTACCATTGTTACCTCCTGAACCTCCCTACCATTGTTACCTCCCTGAACCTCCCTACCATTGTTACCTCCTGAACCTCCCTACCATTGTTACCTCCCTGAACCTCCCTACCATTGTTACCTCCCTGAACCTCCCTACCATTGTTACCTCCCTGAACCTCCCTACCATTGTTACCTCCCTGAACCTCCCTACCATTGTTACCTCCCTGAACCTCCCTTCCATTGTTACCTCTCTGAACATCCCTTCCATTGTTACCTCCCTGAACCTCCCTACCATTGTTACCTCTCTGAACCTCCCTACCATTGTTACCTCCTTGAACCTCCCTTCCATTGTTACCTCCCTGAACCTCCCTACCATTGTTACCTCCCTGAACCTCCCTACCATTGTTACCGCCCTGAACCTCCCTACCATTGTTACCTCCCTGAACCTCCCTACCATTGTTACCTCTCTGAACCTCCCTTCCATTGTTACCTCCCTGAACCTCCCTACCATTGTTACCTCCCTGAACCTCCCTACCATTGTTACCTCCCTGAACCTCCCTTCCATTGTTACCTCTCTGAACCTCCCTTCCATTGTTACCTCCCTGAACCTCCCTACCATTGTTACCTCCCTGAACCTCCCTACCATTGTTACCTCCCTGAACCTCCCTTCCATTGTTACCTCCCTGAACCTCCCTACCATTGTTACTTCCCTGAACCTCCCTACCATTGTTTACTCCTGAACCTCCCTACCATTGTTACCTCCTGAACCTCCCTACCATTGTTACCTCCTGAACCTCCCTACCATTGTTACCTCCCTGAACCTCCCTACCATTGTTACCTCCCTGAACCTCCTACCATTGTTACCTCCCTGAACCTCCCTACCATTGTTACCTCCCTGAACCTCCCTACCATTGTTACCTCCCTGAACCTCCCTACCATTGTTACCTCCCTGAACCTCCCTACCATTGTTACCTCCTGAACCTCCCTACCATTGTTACCTCCCTGAACCTCCCTACCATTGTTACCTCCCTGAACCTCCCTACCATTGTTACCTCCCTGAACCTTCCTACCATTGTTACCTCCCTGAACCTCCCTACCATTGTTACCTCCCTGAACCTCCCTACCATTGTTACCTCCCTGAACCTCCCTACCATTGTTACCTCCCTGAACCTCCCTACCATTGTTACCTCCCTGAACCTCCCTACCATTGTTACCTCCTGAACCTCCCTACCATTGTTACCTCTCTGAACATCCCTACCATTGTTACCTCCTGAACCTCCCTACCATTGTTACCTCCTGAACCTCCCTACCATTGTTACCTCCTGAACCTCCCTACCATTGTTACTCCCTGAACCTCCCTACCATTGTTACCTCCCTGAACCTCCCTACCATTGTTACCTCCCTGAACCTCCCTTCCATTGTTACCTCCTGAACCTCCCTACCATTGTTACCCCCCTGAACCTCCCTACCATTGTTACCTCCCTGAACCTCCCTACCATTGTTACCTCCCTGAACTTCCCTACCATTGTTACCTCCCTGAACCTCCCTTCCATTGTTACCTCCCTGAACCTCCCTACCATTGTTACCTCCCTGAACCTCCCTACCATTGTTACCTCCCTGAACCTCCCTACCATTGTTACCTCCCTGAACCTCCCTTCCAGTATTAATCAAATCTTTCATCATAATTATTCCTTTCCTAGAAAAAACTAAGAGGGTCGAGTGTTTGCATGGGCTTCAGACTGCCGAATTAAAAGCAGTTGCCAGGGGGAAGAGGCTTTGTGCTGCTCCTCCCTAAATTCTGTCCCTTCGATGAAGGAGACGGAGCGGCCAGCAGTCCTCTTACTAAGGAATAGAAAGAACTGACCTTGGGAGTTTTTCACTTTAATTGCGTAGTCCTGGTGAAACAAATTGTACAGCCAAGTGTCTAAATCCCCAAAGGTTAGGTGATAGCGTTTTCCCTCAGACATTGTGTTCCGGCCTTTACTGAACCACTTCAGGTATTGAGTGTAACCTCCAAGGTTGCGACACTGTGTTAAAACTGCCGTCGACAGTATTATCGTTAGGAATATAAATTAAAAGTATTTAATTTATATGCTAATTATACATTCACCTCGAACGTGTCTGCCAGTTTAACTGCTTCAACCAGAAGCACGTACACTGTCCTAGCGCAAAATACGAACACCTGTACTATCTGAATCTGAAAAGTTGTCCAGCAGCACCAGCTGCACCAGCTGCACCAGCTGCTGGAGGCCACTGATGTTTGTGACTCCCACTGATTTATACAATTTAGTAAGTATCCTCGGTGTTGAGTGCTCTATGTGACTGACCAGGCTGATGCTTCTTCACTTTGAAATCACGTTTATGCTTCCTTGGAATACAATGATAAACTCCCAACACAGTTGATTTAACGACACTTGTTTACAGTCTTCCTCCCGTTGTCTGGTTGCATACTGTGCACCTTCCACTGTAAGACTGTGAGGTACCGCTCAGTGCTCCATCAGCCACTGCACAGCTCCACTCTGACACTCAAGCGCTCGAGAAACTCTTCAGGCTCGGCTTCACAACAAACATACTACTATTGTTATGGGTTTTGTAAACTAAAATACTTGACACTGGTACGACGATATTGTATATTCTCTCTAATATAATCCTTGGCAAAGCAAGCTGCTCCTTGGTCTCTCCCAGAGTAAGCATTGTTAATGCCATAACAAATTAAGCAGATTCGCCCTGTGTCGGCTTGTTATTACCTGCCTCCTCAACAAACATCACCAGGTAAACGATCAGAGGTGTGACGCTGTTATGAGCAAGAAGAAGCTAAGAGCACCACAAGCTCCTGATACAGTAGCCAAAATCAGGGGAAGATATAGTAGTCGCAGTTTTTATTAATTTGATGCATATTAACTCAAGAGTTACACAGCTGTCAAACTACGTTTATATTCAATGCCAACAGAACTATGAGCTCGCCAACACAGCTGCAGCAATAAATTAGGAAACGCAAGCAAAGTAAGTAATGTCAGCAAGCACCTGACTCATGCTGGTGGCAGAGTATTAACTATCAGTTAATAAGTGTTAGGGTCAGGTTCCCTTCATCGTGAGACCCAATACTTTCCATACACCTTCAGTATACCCGTCCATACTATACATTAACTTTTAGCACAATCAAAAGACAAATATGAAGAATAAGGTATACACAAGAAGATAGTTGTAGTTTAACATATATTCCCACTATCAAAATGTATGTACAGTATCCTACACTATATACAGCTAGAAGGAACCAACAAAATTTAATAGTAAAGTGTTTTGGCGAGAGTAAGTATGAGAAGACTATCTGCTTCAACTATAATCACAGCCATGCAGAAATACAGCTGTAGGTAGTGGTAGGCAGCCCGCGGCGGGAGAGGGACTCAAGTTTTGAGCTGCTCCTAGAAGCGAGGTGACGTCACTCAGACCTTCCTTCCTTCCTTCCTTCCTTCCTTCCTTCCTTCCTTCCTTCCTTCCTTCCTTCCTTCCTTCCTTGCTGTGAAACGTCAGAGTCCCAGCACCGTGTTAGCCACCCGTACCAGGATGGTGTACACATCCTGGCAAGCATCCATTTGTGCCTAAGGATGACTAAGATGATATACAGGAAAATGGTTTCGTGTGACGTATATCGAATGCAGAATGAATACTCCTAAACAGATTTTTAAATAATCTGCAGCTGCCTGAAGCACCGACCATTTGCACCCTGCGCCTGTCATAGTCACTCACTTGTTCCAGTATGTGTATCACCTCCACATTTCCTGTCAGTGATTTTAAAGCATTTTTCAATGATTTGACATAACTCCGTTATGAAAATTAATTAGTAAAAATTACTATAACTAATAAACAAAAAAAGTAAATTATGAAATATCTATAAAATACATCTTTAATAATATAAAATAATGACAATTATAATCAGGATAGTAACTATTCTTAAACCTAATAAAGTTAAGTTGTATAGTAGTGTGGTGGAGCCACGTAGGGTTGAGACAGGTGGTACTCGTCTCCAGGAAGGTCAGTAGCCACGTAGGGTTGAGACAGGTGGTACTCGTCTCCAGGAAGGTCAGTAGCCACGTAGGGTTGAGACAGGTGGTACTCGTCTCCAGGAAGGTTAGTAGCCACGTAGGGCTGAGACAGGTGGTACTCGTCTCCAGGAAGGTCAGTAGCCACGTAGGGTTGAGACAGGTGGTACTCGTCTCCAGGAAGGTCAGTAGCCACGTAGGGTTGAGACAGGTGGTACTCGTCTCCAGGAAGGTCAGTAGCCACGTAGGGTTGAGACAGGTGGTACTCGTCTCCAGGAAGGTCAGTAGCCACGTAGGGTTGAGGCAGGTGGTACTCGTCTCCAGGAAGGTCAGTAGCCACGTAGGGTTGAGACAGGTGGTACTCGTCTCCAGAAAGGTCAGTAGCCACGTAGGGTTGAGACAGGTGGTACTCGTCTCCAGGAAGGTCAGTAGCCACGTAGGGTTGAGACAGGTGGTACTCGTCTCCAGGAAGGTCAGTAGCCACGTAGGGTTGAGACAGGTGGTACTCGTCTCCAGGAAGGTCAGTAGCCACGTAGGGTTGAGACAGGTGGTACTCGTCTCCAGGAAGGTCAGAGCCACGTAGGGTTGAGACAGGTGGTACTCGTCTCCAGGAAGGTCAGTAGCCACGTAGGGTTGAGACAGGTGGTACTCGTCTCCAGGAAGGTCAGTAGCCACGTAGGGTTGAGACAGGTGGTACTCGTCTCCGGAAGGTCAGTAGCCACGTAGGGTTGAGACAGGTGGTACTCGTCTCCAGGAAGGTCAGTAGCCACGTAGGGTTGAGACAGGTGGTACTCGTCTCCAGGAAGGTCAGCAGCCACGTAGGGTTGAGACAGGTGGTACTCGTCTCCAGGAAGGTCAGCAGCCACGTAGGGTTGAGACAGGTGGTACTCGTCTCCAGGAAGGTCAGTAGCCACGTAGGGTTGAGACAGGTGGTACTCGTCTCCAGGAAGGTCAGCAGCCACGTAGGGTTGAGACAGGTGGTACTCGTCTCCAGGAAGGTCAGTAGCCACGTGCTGGCAGTGGCTTGTTAGTGTCACTAGATGATGGTGAGTGACTGGTGTAGGTGTCCAGGTGATCACAACTCTGTCGGAGCGTTGGCAGATACTTTCCACAGAGGAAGTATTAAAGCTGTGTGGCAGTAGCGGCTGTCTGACAGAGAGTGTTGGAGGTACGGAGACACCTTTAGTAAATTATCAATTAATTATTCACACATACGGCTCAGGCGCTGTAACTGTTGACCGGACAGTTATGACAGGCTTGAAAAAAATACAAAAGAAAATATTAAAATACGTACAGGAGAGATGACAAGGGCAGAAGGCCACAACAAGAGTAGAATGTTATGTCACCAGTACGTATGGGCATCACAATCACCATTTAACAAGCCACAAATGTAGTCTTACCAGAGCATGTGAGAAGGTTACGTAAGGTTCGTCAGGAAACAGGACAAGTGTTTCCTGACGCGGGTCTTAGTCAGATGATGATCCGCCGGTGGAGATTCTGGTCATCTGACCGAGGCCTTCAGCTGGCTTACCGGTCTACCCCTTTAAAAATTATGGTCATAGCTATAACCATTTAGTGAGTATGCATGTGGGAATCCATACTGAAGTGTACTGCGCATGACGCCCAGCTTGACAAGTAAGCTGTCCAAGGCGTTGCAGGCGGTAAACTTCCCCTCACTCTGGTAAACTACCATTACAGCGACACAACCCTAATTTATATATGCCCAACACGTGAACGTTTTCTTACAGTATTGGGCAGAATGATGTTCTTCATTGGCTTTGTCTTGCCTCTGATGATGGCACAGACCAAGTCTGTGCCACAAGAGTCAGCAACCCGCTGTACTCTCTGAGAAAGATTTGCACATGTGGGTTGTATCTGTCAGCCCTGTGTGCAGGAACTGTCAGCACTGTGTGCAGGAACTGTCAGCACTGTGTGCAGGAACTGTCACTGAAGCAGAAATTTTGGTGTTCTGTGCTCCAGTTCTGATATGTTAGGCGGCAAGGTGTGACTGCCAATTTCATTTTTGATGTCTTCTTTCATTATCAGTTTTGCCTTGTCTATATTGTCCTTAGTCTTGTCTGGCTTCATGATCTGAAATTCCTGAATGCATAATATGCTTTTCCCTCATCATGAAAAAATATGATGTGGTCTCCTGAGTGATACTAAATACATTAATAACCACCAGTCTAGATGTGAGATCAGTCAAGGGAATCACAGTTTGAATGGCATTTCCCCTCAAGGGAGGTTCCTTGATGCTGGTGAGGGGCTCTTGATCTTGGGAATTGTATCTGTGCTCCAGTTCCCTAAATTAAGCCTGAATGTCTTCCATCCCCTTCCCCCAACAGGCGCTGTATAATCCTACGGGTTTAGCGTGAACAGTTTATTGCACGACAGTTTATATACTGTCTCATCCTTCGCCAGAGTAGCATCATTATCTCTGCATCAAGTACACTGCTGGCTGTGGCACCAGCTGCATCCTTTGTGTACAGATATTTGGGAATGGACGTGGAGGTGGATGGTGTATGAAGGACGATGTAAGCCATAGAACTGGTGAAGGAAAAAAGTAGTATATGGTGCATTGAACGTTATTCATAGAGGCAAAGAAGGGAAAGTATGAGAGTATAGTGACACCCACACTCTTATATGAGTGTGCTTACACTTCCTACTGACAATAGCATGTATTCTCCTGTCTATTTTTTGCCCAGACAGAGGAGAGCCACCTGGCCCAGTGGCTTACGCACTGGCCTGTAGTTTTACCACTCCCTCGCCATGGGTTCTAACCCCACCTGTATGGTCTGGTTAGCTTCTTTTGTATTTTAACCTCTCAACTATATATTAATTTTGCCTCATAAACTAAGGATAGATAAGGGTTTTGCTTGCTGACTTTTTCGAAACTTTTGAAGTGATTTCATCTGTGGGATTTTCCTATGCAATAATGTGATGGTAAAGATGCTACGACAGCTCTTGTGGCAGGTCGCCGCTGGTATATCACCATCAGACAAGTCTTTTGCTATCTCTAAACTGGCATGGCGGCTTATTTCTGCATCTGTCAGGGGAGTTTACCAAGAATCCGTGCTTTTTCTGTTGCCTCAGAATAATAATAATAATAATAATAATAATAATAATAATAATCATCTTTATTTCTACATGTACATGTACAAGGTATACATCAATGACATACTGTATACAGAGCCCCTTGTCATGCAGAGCATTTCGGACAAATTAGGTCAATTTTGTCCCAGGATGCGACCCACACCAGTCGACTAACACCCAGGTATCTAATTTACTGATAGGTGAACAGGGACAGCAGGTGTCTTAAGGAAACACGCCCCAATGTTTCCACCCGTACCGGGGATCGAACCACGGACCTCAAAGTGTGAGCTGAGTGTACTAGCAGTCGAGCTACGGGATACCTAAAGAGAACTTAACTATTCTAATTTTAAGAGCCTTAAGTGAGACAGATAGATGTTTCAATAGACTATAAAATGTTAATAACTTTATATGAAACAATCTGAAGGTTAAACTCCAAGGAAATACTATGTTATTGTTTATACAGCCATTCACATCCCCTCCTTGATCACTATAAAACACAGCCGAGAGAAACCACACTAAGCCACCAGGTGCAAGTAGCAACAGAGTTCGGAGTTATACTAAATATAAGCTGTCATATAATATGGTTAAGCTTCTCCTTGGAAAAGGTTATCAAACTTCAATATACGAACCCTACAGACATACAAGCTTCTGAAACATTGTGTGGCTTCACTTGATACTTATTTCTTCTCTGTCCCATAAATTATTACTATTAGAGTCGCAATGAAAATAATAGGCTGAATAACAAGAACCTTCAAGACAATAGATGTCAAGTCAATAATAACACGTGTACTTTCTGTAAAACGGCAGCTCCATTTAAGGAAGACAAAATTACAGGACTGAAGAACGCACAAAAGTCTTACCGCTTTTATAAATTCTAAGACCTGAATTATTGGGATACATTAGTCTCCTCAGACTGTACTCACTGGTGTGCGGTCAAGAAAGATGCTGAATGGATTGGTTATATACTTCACACACAAATTACGACATACTCCAGTTTCACTTCACCTAGTAATAGAATATTTCTTGATTTAACATCACGATATAAACTTGCGTAAGAAGAAGTCCTCATGCAGACGCTCTAGTGTTTTATTACCCCGGAAGTGATCGTTGCTTCAGTACTGAAAAACTGAGTCCAGACGAACTCACCAGACAGCTTCCCAACCCATGAGACCAGAGTACAAGGTCTCCTCACAGCAACTGTGGTAAATGTTCTAATACTTTCAATTATACTTCATGAAGAGTTTTTTTTATGTTTGAAGTCTGATTCCCACACACCATAATAACCGTTGTAAGGCTGAGTTATTATGTTTACCATCCTTCCCCAGTCTACTGAGACTGGTGTGTTAGACTGTCACCGTTCTCACCCCGTCCCCGTGTCTCCATGTTCAATAATCATTTACAGTTTCTATCACTATAATACGTTATAGTATCGGTGTTATTGTTCATTACATAACACTTAAACCAATAATTAATTCCTTGATAAACAATAATGCAGACTCTATAGATGCGGGTTCCTGGAAGCTTGACCAAGCTACTCGCCACACCCGCCTCACACACACACACACTTTCTCATTTCTGTCAAAATCATGAATTATCCTTAATTGACATTATTGCTGCTCAGTGGCGCTCTGAATGTGTGACATCAAATAACATCAACGTACATAAATTAGCAATCTCTCGCAGGAAGTGAAGAGTAAACAATAAATTACCTAATTATTTACCAAGAAACTGGAAAGTAACTCTGCAAATGATGTTACACACACACACACACACACACACACACACACACACAGATATTGAGGACATCACACATGAAAGCCCCTTGGGGCCAGTGATCATATGGTTCTAAGTTTCGAATACATAGTAGAGTTACAAGTGGAGGGGGAAGCAGGAAGGGCTGCACAAATGAAGCCAAACTACAAGAAAGGTGACTATGTGGGCATGAGGAACTTCCTGCACAGAGTTCAGTGGGACAGAGAGATGGCAGGGAAGTCAGTAGACGAGATGATGGAATATATGACAACAATTTGCAAGGAAGCTGAGGAGAGGTTTATACCCAAGGGTAACAGGAGAAGCGAAAAAGACAGGATGAGCCCATGGTTCACTCAAAGGTGCAGGGAAGCCAAAACCAAGTGTGCAAGGGAATGGAAGAGGTACAGAAGGCAAAGAACCCCGGAGAATAAGGAGAGCAGACGTAGAGCCAGAAATGAATATGCACAGATCAGAAGGGAGGCCCAAAGACAGTACGAGAATGACATAGCAGCGAAAGCCAAATCTGACCCAAAGCTGCTGTACAGCCACCTCAGGAGGAGAACAACAGTCAAGGACCAGGTGATCAGGCTGAGGAAGGTAGGAGGGGAGGTCACAAGAAATGACCGGGAAGTGTGTGAGGAACTCAACATGAGATTCAAAGAAGTGTTCACAGAGGAGATAGAAGGGCCTCCAGAAAGGAGGAGAGGTAGGGTACACCATCAAGTGCTGGACACAATACACACAAATGAGGAGGAAGTGAAGAGGCTACTAAGCGAGCTAGATACTTCAAAGGCGATGGGGCCAGATAACATCTCTCCATGGGTCTTGAGAGAGGGAGCAGAGGAGCTATGTGTACCCCTAACAACGGTCTTCAACACATCTATCGAAACAGGGCAACTACCTGAGGTTTGGAAGACAGCAAATGTAGTTCCAATTTTTAAAAAAGGAGACAGGAACGTAGCACTAAACTACAGACCAGTGTCACTGACATGTATTGTATGCAAGGTCATGGAGAAGATAGTCAGGAGAAGGGTGGTTGAGCACCTAGAAAGGAATGAGCTTATCAACGACGGCCAACACGGTTTCAGGGACGGGAAATCCTGTGTCACAAACCTACTGGAGTTCTACGACAGGGTGACAGCAATAAGGCAAGAGAGAGAGGGGTGGGTAGATTGCATATTTTTGGATTGTAAGAAGGCGTTTGACACAGTTCCACACAAGAGATTAGTGCAGAAGCTGGAGGACCAGGCAGGGGTAACAGGGAAGGCACTACATTGGATCAGGGAATACCTGTCAGGAAGACAGCAGCGAGTCATGGTACGTGGCGAGGTGTCAGAGTGGGCGCCGGTGACGAGCGGGGTTCCACAGGGGTCAGTCCTGGGACCAGTGCTGTTTCTGGTATTTGTGAACGACATGACGGAAGGAATAGACTCCGAAGTGTCCCTGTTTGCAGATGATGTGAAGTTGATGAGAAGAATTCAATCGGACGAGGACCAGGCAGAACTACAAAGGGATCTGGACAGCCTGCAAGCCTGGTCCAGCAACTGGCTCCTGGAGTTCAACCCCACCAAGTGCAAAGTCATGAAGATTGGGGAAGGGCAAAGAAGACCGCAGACGGAGTACAACCTAGGGGGCCAGAGACTGCAAACCTCAATCAAGGAAAAGATCTTGGGGTGAGTATAACACCAGGCACATCTCCTGAGGCGCACATCAACCAAATAACTGCTGCAGCATATGGGCGCCTAGCAAACCTAAGAACAGCATTCCGACATCTTAATAAAGAATCGTTCAGGACCCTGTACACTGTGTACGTTAGGCCCATATTGGAGTATGCAGCACCAGTTTGGAACCCACACCTAGCCAAGCATGTGAAGAAGCTCGAGAAAGTGCAAAGGTTTGCAACAAGACTAGTCCCGGAGCTAAGGGGTATGTCCTACGAGGGAGGTTAAGGAAATCGACCTGACGACACTGGAGGACAGGAGAGATAGGGGAGACATGATAACAACATATAAGATACTGAGAGGAATTGACAAAGTGGACAGAGACAGAATGTTCCAGAGATGGGACACAACAACAAGGGGACACAGATGGAAGTTGAAGACTCAGATGAATCACAGAGATGTTAGGAAGTATTTCTTCAGTCACAGAGTTGTCGGGAAGTGGAATAGTTTAGGAAGCGATGTAGTGGAGGCAGGCTCTATACATAGCTTTAAGCAGAGGTATGATAAAGCTCATGGCGCAGGGAGAGTGACCCAGTAGCGGCCAGTGAAGAGGCGGGGCCAGGAGCTTTGACTCGACCCCTGCAACCACAACTAGGTGAGTACAACTAGGTGAGTACACACACACACACACACACACACACACACATATATATATATATATATATATATATATATATATATATATATATATATATATATATATATATATATATATATTATTGTAACCACGAACGAGTGGTATTGATAAATAACAACACTGTGACTAGCCAAGGATTCGAACCCATGTTGCTTTGGCCCATCTCATGGTGAGCGAAAACACATGATGCTCTAACCCACAGGACCACGCAATCCGAGGACATACGGTGGTGTGGATGCCAATGAGCTAATTTCATTCTACTCCCTGTTTGGCGTACTAGCCTCATTAAACAGTATTTTTATATATTGTAATCACGAACGAGTTGATCAATAACACTGTGACTAGCCAAGGATTCGAACCCAGAATTGCGTTGTCCTATAGGTCAGAGCGTCATGTGTTTTCGCTCATCATGAGGCTGGCCAAAGCAGCATGGGCTCGAATCCTTGGCAGTCGGTGTGTTGTTACTGATCAATACCACTCGTTCGTGGTTACAATAATGTAAAACACTTTTCGTTGGGCTAATACAGCAAACAGGGACTAAAATGAAATTAGCTCAGTGGCATTCAAACCACCGTATGTCCTCGGATGACAGTAAAACACCTAGCTTGGCTGGGTGCGTCATTCTTGTAGGATTGCGTGGTCCTGTGGGTTAGAGCCTCATGTGTTTTCGCTCACCATGAGGCGGGCCAAAGCAGCATGGGTTCGAATCCTTGGCTAGTTTTGTTTTGAAAAAAATTTATTTATTATATTATATATATATATATATATATATATATATATATATATATATATATATATATATATATGCAAGACAACCACTATGAAAAATAGAGGAATTCCAAGCGCTTTCGTGACTACTCACATTATCAAGGAACTATAACAGGAAACATGACAAGAAGGCTTATATAAGGGGCGAGACTACACCTCACAGTCACATCACACTAACAAAGACAACACCTCACAGTAGCGTAACAACGCACGACTCTGTGAAGAGGAACATAAGAAAGGACCTGAAACTCTTCCCAAGAATTAAGATTAGTCCAATTTATCATTAAATTCTTCCCAAATTTTATTAATTATAAATGAATCCAATTTATATAAACCAAAAGAAATATTCATATTATTTTCAAAACTGCTTTTTATGAAACATGATTCTATTATATTCCTTTCAACCATGGACTTGCTTGATACAACCTTCTCAGCATTTTGAAAATCAATTGATGGTTAAAATATCTCACATGAATAAATAGAGCATTAGAATCTTGTCCAGTTCTAATGCTATATTTATGTTGTTTTAATCTTAGTTCAAGACTTTTACCAGTTTGACCATAATAAACTTTATCGCATATTTAACAGGAAATCTTATAGACACATCCGTCAGCATTTTGGGGGGATTTTTATCAAAAGTCTTTTTACTGTATCAAGATTTTTAAATACAACTTTGATATTAAAATTCTTAAGAAAGGAAGGCATATCAACCAAGTTTTCATGGTAAGGGAGAACCAACATATTTTTGGTTGAATAAGGTTGGTTGTCCCTTTTGGATTGTAAAAGTATTCCTAGCTATTTTAAAAGATTTATCAATTATGTTTCTTGGGTATTTTAAATCATTAGCTATTTCATAAATTTTAGAGATTTCTTCATCTATGAACTCTGGACTACAAATACGTAAAGCTCTTAAAAACATTGAAGAAAAAAACGACACTTTAACTCTATCTTGATGTGAAGAGTAATAGTGTACATAGGAACAATTATTTGTAGGTTTTCTGTAAATTTTAAATTTAAAATCAATGTTACCCTTAATAATAAAAACATCTAGGAAGGGCAATGAGTTATTTACTTCGAATTCAACTGTAAAATTTATAGAATGAGCTAAGCTATTTAATTTAACAAGGAAATGGTTTATATCTACATTCTTAGGCATAAGGCACAAAATATCATCAACATATCTATACCACTTAGCTCTATTGGGAAGGATAGTGTTAAGCAATCTTGTTTCGAAAAATTCCACAACTTGTACCAGAGGTAGACCCATTATATATATATATATATATATATATATATATAAAATATATATATATATATATATATATATATATATATTTATATATATAAACACGCTGGCCATCTTCTACCGAAGTAGGGTGACCCAAAAAAGAAAAACTTTCATTAAATTCACACTACCATTGTCTTGTCAGAGGTGTGCATATACGACAGTTAGACGTCACTCTAAACAGCAAATATCGCAAACCCCTCCTTTAGAATGCACACATTGTACTTCCCATCTCCAGGACTCAAGCCCGGCTAACCGGGTTCTCTGAATCCCTTCACTAAATATTATCCTGCTCACACTCCAAAAGCTCGTTAAGTTCTAAAAACCATTGGTCTCCAATAACTCATATCTAACACACTCAGACATGCCTTCTGTAAGTTCAAGCCCCTTGCACACAAAACCTCCTTTACCCCCTCCGTTCAACCTTTCCTAGGACGATACCTACCCCGCCTTCCCTCTACTACAGATTTATACACCCTGAAAGTCATCCTATTTTGTTCCATCCTCTCTAAATGACTAAACCAACCCAAAACTTCCTTCTCAGCCCTCTGGATAATTCTTTTAGTAATTCCGCGCCTTCTCCTGGTTTTCACACTGCATAATATTTACGCCACACATTACCTTCAGGCACGACATCTCCACTGCCTCCAGCCTCCTTTTCGCTGCAACATTCACAACCCAAGCTTCACACCCATATAAGAGTGTTGCTACCACTATACTCTCATACATTCCCTTCTTTGCCTCCATGGGTCCCGTCAAACGGGAGGTGGTTGAAATTAGCCTTCAGCTTACCACTACCATGAGTTGATGGTAGTTGTAAGCTAGTTGTTACTCGGATCACGAGCAACACCTAGCTCTGCTGGGTGCGTGATCTTTGAAGGATCGATGGTGAAGTGGTTAAGGCAATGGAAGCTTTATTCTGTCTCTTGAGGCGGGGGAATGTGTCGGAGGATCTAATCCCGGCTGGCTGCGGTTTGGTAAATATATATATATATATATATATATATATATATATATATATATATATATATATATATATATATATATATATATATATATATATATATATATATATATATATATATATATGCAAGACACCACTATGAAAAAATAGAGGAATTCCAAGGCTTTCGTGACTACTCACATTATCATAGTTCCTTGATAATGTGAGTAGTCACGAAAGCTTGAATTCCTCATTTTTCATAGTGGTTGTCTTGCATATTTTGATATCACCTGATTACTGTGATCTTTTGCATATATATATATATATATATATATATATATATATATATATATATATATATATATATATATATATATATATATATATATATATATATATATATATATATCTTTGTCAAGCCGGTAAAGGCTTGACAGAACTCCTGGAGAGCGAAATGTTGTCACAATAAAATGTGGCATTAGTTACACTAATTACTTAACAACATGGACGCTGCAACTACAGAAATATATCACAGGAAGATACTCAACAAAGGCTCACTAAATCGATGCTGAACTGAGTCACCTCGAATACAAGGACTGAGTGAAGTGTGTTTCAATACGAACACTTTAAACAAGCCTTGTAACTCTCGCTAGGTAAGCCAGAACGTAAGAGAAGAGGAACACTGCAGCAGGCCTACTGGCCCATACCAAGCAGGTCCTTCTCAAACCCAGACCCGCTAACATAAATATTTCTCCCAGTTCATTTTCAATAACTTAATCACTTCCTCAGAAGGTCAGTGTTACACAGACATAAGTCTAGAAGTTGACTCATCATTAAGCAAAACAGATAATACGAAAGCTTCTCCCCTAGTGTATGAATGGTACATAGCTGTTTACCTGTTGAAGCCGTCGAATCTAAAATTCTGGTGAACCTATTCAGAGGAAATGAGAGTGAGGAGGGTTCCAGCCCAGCATGCGAACCACTAACCCATCATCATGCTGAAAAAGCAAGAGAACCGGAGAACCAGCACATTCCACCAGGCTGTAGATGAGCATCATAACCTCAATCCACTTTTTACCTGATCACTCCCTGGCGCATCAGTTAGCCCGGGGTGTGTACGACTTGCTGCGCAGACTATCAGCCCGGCTCCAGTCCTCTGAGGATTAAACTCTCCTTGAGCGAAATGTCCTAATATAGTTGTGTTCTCCTGTAAGTGTTATTGTATTACCCATAGTTGTAGGCACTGTGCCTTCCAACTCCGTAATGACTCATTATATATAAATGTAAATACACACTTACGGTTTGGTAAGTGCCATCTGGGGGTGTTGACGAGAGGTGAGAAACACAGAAGAGGACAAATAAAAATAAAAAGCTTGAGGCATTCTTGACAAAAAGTGATTTCCACGGACCCAGCAAGACCCACTGAAGGCCAAGGTCACAGTTTGTCACACCTGTGTGCGTGTACTCAGCGAGTTGCGCTCACCCAGATGTGTGTGCTGAGGTCGAGACTCGGCCCCTTGGCCGGCTTCCTAGACCACTTTTACAGGCATCACTGATTTCTGGCCTCTTGGGTCTTGTCATATATATTCCTGAAACAGTGTATGAAATTTGCTTCCAAGTCATTGCACTTTTCAACCACCGTGAGACTCAGGAAGTGTCTACATTACATCTCTATGGCTCATCTGTGTTTACAACTTCCACCTGTGTCCCCCTTGATCCTGTTCTTAATTCAAACAGTCTGTCAAGAATATTCTTTCTAAGTGCTCTAATATCATTTTCTTACTATTTTCCAGATTTTTTAATAGTATGCATATTAGAGATACCAGGGTATAACCCAGTGCTTCTTGTCTGTCCCCCAGTTTCTATATGGGGACCATATTTGCCTTTTTCTGGCACTTGTCCTGATTGGAGATACTGATTTTATAACTTTGCTGCTTCTCTCAGCACTGATGGAGATATTTTAATAGTATGCATATTAGAGATACCAGGGTATAACCCAGTGCTTCTTGTCTGTCCCCCAGTTTCTATATGGGGACCATATTTGCCTTTTTCTGGCACTTGTCCTGATTGGAGATACTGATTTTATAACTTTGCTGCTTCTCTCAGACTGATGGAGATATTTTAATAGTATGCATATTAGAGATACCAGGGTATAACCCAGTGCTTCTTGTCTGTCCCCCAGTTTCTATATGGGGACCATATTTGCCTTTTTCTGGCACTTGTCCTGATTGGAGATACTGATTTTATAACTTTGCTGCTTCTCTCAGCACTGATGGAGATATTTAACCTGGTCTTGTTGTTTTTCTTACATCAAGCTCACTTAGTAGTTTCATTCCTTTTATTGTACTGATGCTGTCTAGTAGGTGTTACTCTGGTCTAGCTTCTGTTCCTTCTGAGAAATCTCCAAGTTCTTCTGTAAAAACTTCTTTGAATCTTTTGCTATCATCATCGCATTCTTCTCTCATTTTCCGTCGGTGTCCGATTCAGCTGGTCCTTCACAGTTGTCTCTTTTTAAATTGCTTTTCTATTTTCCTGACTCTTTGATTATTCATTTCTGGCTCTTCTGGTTGTTTCTAAGTATTCTGATTTCCTCTGTTTCTGCCAAGCTCTTTTCTTCCTTCTCTTATCCTCTCTACATTCCTAACTGCAACTCGCTTCCTCCATATCCTCCTCCATCCTCCTTTCCTCTAGGTTCTTATGGAGAACCACTCGCTGGCGCCGAGTGGTTCTCAATAAGAAATTTAAGCTATGTCTTAATCGTTTTGTGTAAAGAAAAACAGGTCGAGTTTGGCTTATTTATATCTTTCCCGATTTTCCCAGCCACTCTCCTTATGGTTACATTTTCCTAGTATACCTGGAGTATACCTGGAGAGGGTTTCGGGGGTCAACGCCCCCGCGGCTCGATCTGATATCAGGCTTCTTCTTCCTCTCTTTATCACCATCTTTCAATATGTGTATCATTATCCTGTTATTCTGACCATACTCCTCTTTCAGCCTTCTTTTGTTTGGTGGTGGATTATAGACTTTTGCCTCTCAGGACATTGCAGTACTTGCTATATAATTCCTGAAATCCCCTGTTTCTATGTTTTCTATTTTTTTCAATTTTCACTGGTTTCTCATCATCAGTGGTGCTCCACCTCCTTTTTTTTATTTTTCCTTATCATTTGGTAGCCCTCAGGAAATATCACTTTTGATATTATTCCCAAGAGTTTCGTCTTTGCAATAGGTATAATATCAGGGTTTTCCTCTGCTTCTCTTTATTTCAAGACTTCAACTTTTGTTGGTGACTCCATCAACATTGGAGTACCTCACTGATACTACTGTCTCTTACTGTGGGGTGTTGGGGCATTACCCGAGCTTACTCCCACTGTTGATCCTCGTCATCCACAACAATTGGCTTGATCCTCCTCCTTATCAATGACTATTTCTGCTCTTCTTTCCTCTGTTGTCCTAGTCATAGATGGTGCCGAACTTCTCAAAATCGTTGACCTTCCCACGACTAGAGTCCTTGTTTCTGGCCTGGTAAACAGTATCTACAGTGATCTCCTTCCCTTTCTTCTTCTACTCCAGTCACCTTGTCGTAAAACTCCAGTAGGTTTGTGACACCGTGCTGGTTGTCGTGTACAAGCTCATTCCTTTCTAGGTGCTACACCACTCCTCTCCTTCCCTCTACATCCATTATTACCTCCCCCCTCAAAAAAACACAAATATTGCTAATCTGCAATGTGTTGTTCTTCCTTCTCTCTCTCTCTCTCTACTTTCCTCTCAGGTTCTCAGTGTGCTTCATACTCTACCATTCTTGTCTTTTCAAGGTTTCTTTCGCCACCTTAATTCGTCACGTCTCTTACCATTTCTTCCTTCTTCTCCTTACTGACCTGACCATTAGTTGGTTGCTACAATCCTTCCCTTTCTCCATGTGTGTCTCTGTGTCTGGTGTGTTTCCACCTGATTGGTTGTTAAGTCTTCCTACTTTTTGCTTTATCAGTCTTAATTCATTTTCACTTTCATTCATTCATTCATTCTCTCTCTCTCTCTCTCACCTCTTCCTTGCCAACTTAAATTTCAGCCATCAATTTTCTTTTTATTTTCACCTTGCCCTGTGATGGTTCCTACAGCAGTCGACCAACACTCAGGTAATTATATACTGCTAGCCGAAGAGACATCAGGTGTAAAGAGACGCACTTATACATATCATCCAGCCCGGGAATCAAACACGGAAAGTTTCAGTTGTTCTCTCATCAATGAGTTTCAGGTGTGGTCTCATAAAAGTAGACTTAGTCGTGTTTGAAGGAGTCGACTCTCATCTTCTTGTCCTACTTAATCGCATTATTTCCCTGTATTTGCGGTCCTGTCGTACCTTATCACTTCCTGGTCAGGATAAATCCACTTCCCAGTCACCTAAAGTTTGAAGCACTTCTTAACGTCCTCATTGCTCAATTGTTTCTTTAACCTTCATCTACAACCCATTGTCCCCTGTCTTTGTCTTTCGAACAGTATGCTTCTTTTATTTGATTAAGTTTTCTGAGTATTTTGTACGTTAGTATCACGTTTCCTCTGATCCCTCTATCATCTAATGTCGCCAGGCTCACTTCCTTTAGTCTCTCCTTGTAGGTGAGGTTCTCTCAGCTCCGAGACTAGTCTTGTTGCGAACCTCTGCTCTTCCTCTGGTTTCTGCACATTATTCATCAGTGTGTAACAGCGTACTTTTAGTGGTAGAATAAATATCATATATATGCATGGCTTACTTGCTAAGCGCGCAAGTAAGATATTCGTCCCCAGCGACATCCTCGGCACTATGTTTACACCCCACTCCTTTTCCTTGTTTGAAGTTTACACGCTTTGTCTCCCCACTCTAATCTTTCTCTTTCCCAGGTTTTCATAACTTACACCTTCCTGTAGTCTGCCCAAGTGGTCTCGTAACCTCTTCCTCTCATCTTCAGTCTTTATTTTTCTCACTAGGTGTCCCCGAAGGGGAAACTTTAAGGGGTTGCCTGAATTATTTTTTTCTTTATTTCATTTATATTCTTCCTCCAACTTTCGTGTTTGTTTCTCTCATACCTCGAGAACACTTCATCCAACCATCCTCAAATTTTCAAAGCGTGTGTACGGTAACGAAGGCCAGATTCTAGGAACAACTGACATGTTCACGTTTCCTATGACCAAAATTGTTGAACCCATTTCTGATATCTAGAAATGGTTCGGATACCTTCCACAATCCACTGAAGGTTTTGGAAGTTATCTGAGCCATTCCTGGATGGAATGGCTCGGATTTAAAAAGATCAAAGGACCTAAAACAGAATGAATATACCTTGTGGTCAGAAGAACTATTTGATTTCAAAAAGAACTAATTGTTTTGTGGTGAAAAATGTGACATTGCAACAGGAAAGAATATACCTGAGGATAATCGTGAAGTTATTTGTGAAGTTTATAGCGTGACCATGATAAACAATACTGGAGGATGGTAAACAAAGACATGTTGTGTCTTGTTTCAGAAGAGGAGAGTTATCATGGCAGATGTTAGTCTAAAATTACTTGCCACCCACCACCAACTTTACAACCAGGACGACCACAAGATCAACACACAACCAGGACGACCACAAGATCAACACACAACCAGGACGACCACAAGATCAACACACAACCAGGACGACCACAAGATCAACACACAACCAGGACGACCACAAGATCAACACACAACCAGGACGACCACAAGATCAACACACAACCAGGACGACCACAAGATCAACACACAACCAGGACGACCACAAGATCAACACACAACCAGGACGACCACAAGATCAACACACAACCAGGACGACCACAAGATCAACACACAACCAGGACGACCACAAGATCAACACACTGCTCATTCACTGATCATTCTGAGGAACGTAGGTTCTCTCTACATGACTTGATGAGCAAACGCTAGAAGCATTACTCAACATGTATGGAGACAACATGTATGGAGACAACATGTATGGAGACAACATGTATGGAGACAGAGTCTTGTTTGCAAAGATGGAGATGGAGTTGTTTCTTTCCTGGGATCTGGACTTGAACTTGACAGCTGGAACATAAAGCGAGAGAAATTGAGAGATGAGTGGCTAAGAATGATTCAAGCTGCAGCAACTATAGTTGAAGATGACATTAGACCAACTGCTCATAACGCTACATATTACCCAGACGTTTCAGACTTTACGAAAGATGCAGAGGATGTAGCTCCTGAGACACTGCCTGCTGTTCTGGCTACAGTTACACTAGCAACAGAAAGTCCAAAAAAAAATAAAAAAAAAGTAAAGAAACGGTGTAGAGGGATCACACTTTCCATAATTGCTGCAACAAGACCTCCATCATTTCTATCTTTCATATTGCTTGGTCTCTCACTGTACTTATTTTTACAGTTGCATGCAAAGATATTGTCAGCATAGTGTCAATTTAGGAGTTTGTTCAAATTATAATGATATCGCAGCGTTTGAGGCATCTGCTGTAAAATCTTGGAAACCTGATTTGGTCAAAGATTCTTTCTCTCAATACATTTTTGAAAAATGCAAATTTTAACATAAATATCTTAACTGTGATAAATCAAGAAATATCCAAATTGTACACTATTCCATCTTCAAACGAGATTGTAAACACTGGATAAATGAAAGTTAAAAGGTTTCCAAGCAAAGTGAAAGAATGGTTTAAATGTTCTAAAACTGAAGATGAAGCTTGTAGTTGTGTTGCAATACTTTCAACACAGGTAGTTGTGTTGCAATACTTTCAACACAGGTAGTTGTGTTGCAATACTTTCAACACAGGTAGTTGTGTTGCAATACTTTCAACACAGGTAGTTGTGTTTACAATACTTTCAACACAGGTAGTTGTGTTGCAATACTTTCAACACAGGTGGTTGTGTTGCAATACTTTCAACACAGGTAGTTGTGTTGCAATACTTTCAACACAGGTAGTTGTGTTGCAATACTTTCAACACTTGTGGATGCATGGAAAGTTTTTGCAAACTCCATTTTATCCACGCTTGTAAGGTGTAATGGAAGCCATAACAGGTGATCTACCTTATAACTAAACAAAAATTCTTGCATTACTTTCACTAATCTGCCACAAACAGAGTAAAATACAGTACCAACTGCATTAAAATTTGTTGTTGAAGAAACATAAAAAATGAACCAAATAACGAGCTTTGCCACACGTGACCAACCACCGTTGATGACAGTGAAGGATACAGTGTCTGCATGACACAATGAAGGATACAGTGTCTGCATGACACAGTGAAGGATACAGTGTCTGCATGACACAGTGAAGGATACAGTGTCTGCATGACACAGTGAAGGATACAGTGTCTGCATGACACAGTGAAGGATACAGTGTCTGCATGACACAGTGAAGGATACAGTGTCTGCATGACACAGTGAAGGATACAGTGTCTGCATGACACAGTGAAGGATACAGTGTCTGCATGACACAGTGAAGGATACAGTGTCTGCATGACATAGTGAAGGATACAGTGTCTGCATGACACAGTGAAGGATACAGTGTCTGCATGACACAGTGAAGGATACAGTGTCTGCATGACACAGTGAAGGATACAGTGTCTGCATGACACAGTGAAGGATACAGTGTCTGCATGACACAGTGAAGGATACAGTGTCTGCATGACACAGTGAAGGATACAGTGTCTGCATGACACAGTGAAGGATACGGTGTCTGCATGACACAGTGAAGAATACAGTGTCTGCATGACACAGTGAAGGATACAGTGTCTGCATGACACAGTGAAGGATACAGTGTCTGCATGACACAGTGAAGGATACAGTGTCTGCATGACACAGTGAAGGATACAGTGTCTGCATGACACAGTGAAGGATACAGTGTCTGCATGACAACACAGTCAGGAAAGTGAACTTTCATATATTACTGTGAGCTTGAGAGCATTTCATCTTTAAATGTCATATCTGCGATCAGTTGGCTGAGTCATGGGAGGAAGTCGAATTTCACAACTATATTCCATGATATTTGCTTCCTCATCTGTGTCTCACATGCCACACCTGTGTACCAGTTATCCGAGCACATCTGTAAACACATTGTACTGTGGCAAAATAACTTATGACATTGCTGTTGATGACCATGATAAACAACACGTACAACAAATTCTAATAAGTATAAACAAATTTTCCTCCAACATTCAACTCAGTGGAAAACAATGATATTATTAACAAGCTCAATTTGAAGTTCACAAATCACATACCATTTTTAAGACAAAATGGAAAGACGACTCAATTATGATTACAGTATTTGGATTTTGTGAGTGTAGTAGTGTATGTGAGTGCAGCAGAGTGCACGGGACATTGTGTATGTGTGTGTAGCAGAGTGCACGGGACATTGTGTATGTGAGTGTAGCAGAGTGCACGGGACATTGTGTATGTGAGTGTAGCAGAGTGCACGAGACATTGTGTATGTGAGTGTAGCAGAGTGCACGGGACATTGTGTATGTGAGTGTAGCAGAGTGCACGAGACATTGTGTATGTGAGTGTAGCAGAGTGCACGGGACATTGTGTGAGTGTAGCAGAGTGCACGGGACATTGTGTATGTGTGTGTAGCAGAGTGCACGGGACATTGTGTATGTGAGTGTAGCAGAGTGCACGGGACATTGTGTATGTGTGTGTAGCAGAGTGCACGGGACATTGTGTATGTGAGTGTAGCAGAGTGCACGGGACATTGTGTATGTGTGTGTAGCAGAGTGCACGGGACATTGTGTATGTGTGTGTAGCAGAGTGCACGGGACATTGTGTATGTGAGTGCAGCAGAGTGCACGGAACATTGTGTATGTGAGTGTAGCAGAGTGCACGGGACATTGTGTATGTGAGTGTAGCAGAGTGCACGGGACATTGTGTATGTGTGTGTAGCAGAGTGCACGGGACATTATGTATGTGAGTGTAGCAGAGTGCACGGAACATTGTGTATGTGAGTGTAGCAGAGTGCACGAGACATTGTGTATGTGAGTGTAGCAGAGTGCACGGGACATTGTGTGAGTGTAGCAGAGTGCACGGGACACTGTGTATGTGAGTGTAGCAGAGTGCACGGGACATTGTGTATATGTGTGAAGCAGAGTGCACGGGACATTGTGTACGTGAGTGTAGCAGAGTGCACGGGACATTGTGTGAGTGTAGCAGAGTGCACGGGACATTGTGTATGTGAGTGTAGCAGAGTGCACGGGACATTGTGTGAGTGTAGCAGAGTGCACGGAACATTGTGTATGTGAGTGTAGCAGAGTGCACGGGACATTGTGTGAGTGTAGCAGAGTGCACGGGACATTGTGTATGTGAGTGTAGCAGAGTGCACGGAACATTGTGTATGTGAGTGTAGCAGAGTGCACGGGACATTGTATGAGTGTAGCAGAGTGCACGGAACATTGTGTATGTGAGTGTAGCAGAGTGCACGGAACATTGTGTATGTGAGTGTAGCAGAGTGCACGGGACATTGTATGAGTGTAGCAGAGTGCACGGAACATTGTGTATGTGAGTGTAGCAGAGTGCACGGGACATTGTGTGAGTGTAGCAGAGTGCACAGAACATTGTGTATGTGAGTGTAGCAGAGTGCACGGGACATTGTGTATGTGAGTGTAGCAGAGCGCACGGGACATTGTGTGAGTGTAGCAGAGTGCACGGGACATTGTGTGAGTGTAGCAGAGTGCACGGAACATTGTGTATGTGAGTGTAGCAGAGTGCACGGAACATTGTGTATGTGAGTGTAGCAGAGTGCACGGGACATTGTGTGAGTGTAGCAGAGTGCACGGGACATTGTGTATGTGAGTGTAGCAGAGCGCACGAGACATTGTGTATGTGAGTGTAGCAGAGTGCACGGGACATTGTGTATGTGAGTGTAGCAGAGTGCACGGGACATTGTGTATGTGAGTGTAGCAGAGTGCACGGGACATTGTGTATGTGAGTGTAGCAGAGTGCACGGGACATTGTGTGAGTGTAGCAGAGTGCACGGGACATTGTGTATGTGAGTGTAGCAGAGCGCACGAGACATTGTGTATGTGAGTGTAGCAGAGTGCACGAGACATTGTGTATGTGAGTGTAGCAGAGTGCACGAGACATTGTGTATGTGAGTGTATCAGAGTGCACGGAACATTGTGTATGTGAGTGTAGCAGAGTGCACGGGACATTGTGTATGTGAGTGTAGCAGAGTGCACGGGACATTGTGTGAGTGTAGCAGAGTGCACGGAACATTGTGTATGTGATTGTAGCAGAGTGCACGGGACATTGTGTATGTGAGTGTAGCAGAGTGCACGGGACATTGTGTATGTGAGTGTAGCAGAGTGCACGGGACATTGTGTATGTGAGTGTAGCAGAGTGCACGGGACATTGTGTATGTGAGTGTAGCAGAGTGCACGGGACATTGTGTGAGTGTAGCAGAGTGCACGGGACATTGTGTATGTGAGTGTATCAGAATGCACGAGAGATTGTGTATGTGAGTGTAGCAGAGCGCACGAGACATTGTGTATGTGAGTGTAGCAGAGTGCACGAGACATTGTGTATGTGAGTGTAGCAGAGTGCACGAGACATTATGTGAGTGTAGCAGAGTGCACGGGACATTGTGTGAGTGTAGCAGAGTGCACGGAACATTATGTGAGTGTAGCAGAGTGCACAGGACATTGTGTGAGTGTAGCAGAGTGCACAGGACATACAGGAACTAGAAGATGGCTGGATTATATATTTTTAATCTGCTCGAAGACTAGACACAGTACCACATAGAAGACTACTTAGCAACACTGGAAGCCCAGCTGGTGTAAAAGGAAGTGTTATCTTGGATTAAGAAATATTTAACAGAAAACGAAAGAGTGGCTATAATATATGAGACTTGGAGGACGGGAGAGTATAACTAAGGTAGTTCCACAGGAATCACTGCTGGGCCCCATATTCTTCCTAGTGTATTATTATTACTATTATCAGAAGGTATAATATTGCAATTATTATAGAAATTAATTTATCCTGTTTGCGAAAATAATGAGAGTATAAACCATTATAAGACGAAAGAAAATTGCAAGTGGAATTAGACAGACTTCAAGAGAAGTAGTATGAACGGTCATGGAAATTTATCCATAGCTAAAGCCATGTAATGAAGCTGGAATATGGCAGATCTTTCAACAGCTATTACCTCACACAAGGATAATAACATCACCAGCACAGACTAAACCCTCAAAAATAACAGTGACAGTTTCGTAAGAAGATAAAGAATAGTTCAAGTCACTCACTAACTCGTAAGTGAGACCCAGTTTTGAGTACGCAGCGCCCACGTGGAGCCCTCGCCCAGTACAACAGAAAATGAAGCTTGAAAAAGTACAAAGAAGTGCATCAAGAATTGTGCCTGAGATGAGGGAAATAAACTGTGAATAAAGTATGCTGTAGGATAGGCAAGGATGAAGAAGAAGAAGAAGAGAAGGAGGAGGAGGAGGAGGCAGTGGAGTCATGGGGTTGGAAACTCCTTATGCACATGACTCAAGGGGGATAAGATATTACAAAAGCTTCAGCTTATGAAGGCTGAGAAGTGAATAACAACTTCTTACATTAAACACACAGGAGTGTGTGTAGTGGACTGTGAGCGTGTATTGTCAATACTTATTGTACATATTGTGAGTGTGTGTGATTAGTATTGTGTGTAGTGGGGGGTGTGATGGGGAGGGTTGTTAGTTGTGGTGGAGAGGGTGGTAGGGTGTGGTGGGGAGGGTGGTTGGGTGTTGTGGGGAGGGTGGTAGGCTTTGGTGGGGAGGGTGGTAGGGAGTGGTGGGGAGAGTGGTGGGGTGTGGTGGGAAGGGTGGTAGGGTGTGGTGGAGAGGGAGGTTGGGTGTGGTGGTAGGGTGTGGTGGGGATGTCAGTAGTGTACTGAACTGCTATGTAATATACTTGTGTAGTATATTGTAAGTAGTACTAGGTATGTTATATTTATGATCCCTGCTCAGATAGGATCCCTAGCTACCTGTGACGTCATGAGTCCTGCGCATGTGTGCCCAGAGGCATCTCCCTCATTTCCTAGGACTGATATAGTACTGACAGGTAGGCTGGCACTGTTCCCCTCACAGACTCAGTCAATATACAGTTACCACCCACAAGTGTGTTTCACTACGACCGTAGTTATCGCGTAGAACCCCTTCGACAAATGGTATGCAGAGGCGTGCTTGTAGATCTGACGATTACGGTGATATACGGAGATAAACTCTACCAGGCCGGCGGACATCTTGTGTGACAGTGTGTTAGACCTAAGACGCCAGCTACCTCCAACCCCAAGCCAGCAGGCTTCAGCTTGTCTACATTGTTTCCTGGTCAGTTTTGTGCCTTATCTCTAATTTGTTAAAACCTTCGAGGGGTAGACTCCAGGTAGACCCGGGTTTTACAAATTAAGATAAGCCAGATAAGCCAGTCTGTGGGGGGAAGTGCCTAAGCCTAAGCCATCCAGTTTGTCAAGCTAGCCCTTAAGCCACCTTCCTACGCTGCTGTGCTCATAGTTACAAGACTCCAAGCCATCCAAGCCTGTGTGAAAGGTTTAAGCCAGCAAGACTAACCCAGCTGAGTGCGAGAAGTAAGCCAAGCAAGCAACGTTGAGTTCCTGCCTTCTCCATCGCCTTGTGCTTCCAGTGCATGATGGGGAGAGTGGTAGGGTGTGGTGGGGATGGTGGTTGGGTGTGGTGGGGAGGGTGGTAGGGTGTGTTGGGGGTTGGTTGGGTGTGGTGGGGAGGGTGGTAGGGTGTGGTGGGGAGGGTGTGGTTGGAAGGGTGTGGTGGGGAGGGTGGAAGGGTGTTGTGGGGAGGGTGTGGTTGGAAGGGTGTGGTGGGGAGGGTGGAAGGGTGTTGTGGGGAGGGTGGAAGGGTGTTGTGGGGAGGGTGTGGTTGGAAGGGTGTGGTGGGGAGGGTTGTAGGTGTGGTGGGGAGGGTGGAAAGGGACGCAGGAAGCATGCCTCTTCACTGCGCCCTGAGGTATATACACTATCATTCCATTGTAATGGAGTCACCACTAAATCTTGCCAAGACGGATACCACCACCAGTCATTACTGAGGTGAGGTCACAGACACTGCAGCCACCCTGGCCGAACTTACCTCCAGCCACCCTGGCCGAACTTACCTCCAGCCACCCTGGCCGAACTTACCTCCAGCCACCCTGGCCGAACTTACCTCCAGCCACCCTGGCCAAACTTACCTCCAGCCACCCTGGCCAAACTTACCTCCAGCCACCCTGGCCAAACTTACCTCCAGCCACCCTGGCCAAACTTACCTCCAGCCACCCTGGCCAAACTTACCTCCACCTGACTGGGTCTTGTGTCACCCATCTTAGTACCTCACTCTCAATTATGTGCTACACTCACCTCTGCTCTACACTCACCTCTGCTCTACACTCACCTCTGCTCTACACTCTCCTCTGCTCTACAATCACCTCTGCTCTACACTCACCTCTGCTCTACACTCACCTCTGCTCTACACTCACCTCTGCTCTACACTCTCCTCTGCTCTACAATCACCTCTGCTCTACACTCACCTCTGCTCTACACTCACCTCTGCTCTACACTCACCTCTGCTCTACACTCACCTCTGCTCTACACTCTACTCTGCTCTACAGTCACCTCTGCTCTACACTCACCTCTGCTCAACACTCACCTCTGCTCTACACTCACCTCTGCTCTACACTCACCTGTGCTCTACACTCTCCTCTGCTCTACACTCACCGCTGCTCTACACTCACTTTTGCTCTACACTCACTTTTTCTCTACACTCACCTCTGTGCTACACTCACCTCTGCTCTACACTCACCTCTGCTCTACACTCACCGCTGCTCTACACTCACCTTTGCTCTACACTCACCTCTGTGCTGCACTCACCTCTGCTCTACACTCACCTCTGCTCTACACTCACCTCTGCTCTACACTCACTGCTACTCTACACTCACCTCTGTGATACACTCACCTCTGCTCTACACTCACCTCTGCTCTACACTCACCTCTGCTCTACACTCACCGCTGCTCTACACTCACCTCTGCTCTACACTCACCTCTGCTCTACACTCACCTCTGTGATACACTCACCTCTGCTCTACACTCACCGCTGCTCTACACTCACCTCTGCTCTACACTCACCTCTGCTCTACACTAACCTCTGCTCTACACTCACCTCTGCTCTACACTCACTGCTACTCTACACTCACCTCTGTGATACACTCACCTCTGTGATACACTCACCTCTGTGATACACTCACCTCTGTGATACACTCACCTCTGCTCTACACTCACCGCTGCTCTACACTCACCTCTGCTCTACACTCACCTCTGCTCTACACTCACCTCTGCTCTACACTCACCTCTGTGATACACTCACCTCTGCTCTACACTCACCGCTGCTCTACACTCACCTCTGCTCTACACTCACCTCTGCTCTACACTCACCTCTGTGATACACTCACCTCTGCTCTACACTCACCGCTGCTCTACACTCACCTCTGCTCTACACTCACCTCTGTGATACACTCACCTCTGTGATACACTCACCTCTGTGATACACTCACCTCTGTGATACACTCACCTCTGCTCTACATTCACCTCTGTGCTACACTCACCTCTGTGCTACACTCACCTCTGTTCTACACTCACCTCTGTGCTACACTCACCTCTGCTCTACACTCGCCTCTTTGCTACACTCACCTCTGTGCTACACTCACCTCTGCTCTACACCCATCTCTGTGCTACACTCAACTCTGTGATACACTCACCTCTGTTCTTCACTCACCTCTGTGCTACACTCACCTCTGGGCTACACTCACCTCTGTGCTACACTCACCTCTGTGCTACACTCACCTCTGTGCTACACTCACCTCTGCTCTACACTCACCTCTGTGCTACACTCACCTCTGTGCTACACTAACCTCTGTGCTACACTCACCTCTGCTCTACACTCACCTCTGTGCTACACTCACCTCTGTGCTACACTAACCTCTGTGCTACACTCACCTCTGCTCTACACTCACCTCTGTGCTACGCTCACCTCTGTGCTAGACTCACCTCTGTGCTACATTAGCCTCTGTGCTACACTCACCTCTGTGCTACACTCACCTCTGTGCTACATTCACCTCTGTGCTACACTAACCTCTGTGCTACACTAACCTCTGTGCTACACTAACCTCTGTGCTACACTAACCTCTGTGCTACACTAACCTCTGTGCTACACTCACCTCTGTGCTACACTAACCTCTGTGCTACACTCCTCTGTGCTACACTCACCTCTGTGCTACACTAACCTCTGTGCTACATTAGCCTCTGTGCTACACTCACCTCTGTGCTACACTCACCTCTGTGCTACACTAACCTCTGTGCTACACTAACCTCTGTGCTACACTCACCTCTGTGCTACGCTAACCTCTGTGCTACACTCCTCTGTGCTACACTCCTCTGTGCTACACTAACCTCTGTGCTACACTAACCTCTGTGCTACACTCACCTCTGTGCTACACTAACCTCTGTGCTACACTCCTCTGTGCTACACTCCTCTGTGCTACACTCACCTCTGTGCTACACTAACCTCTGTGCTACACTCCTCTGTGCTACACTCACCTCTGTGCTACACTAACCTCTGTGCTACACTCACCTCTGTGCTACACTAACCTCTGTGCTACACTCCTCTGTGCTACACTAACCTCTGTGCTACACTAACCTCTGTGCTACACTCACCTCTGTGCTACACTCACCTCTGTGCTACACTAACCTCTGTGCTACACTAACCTCTGTGCTACACTCACCTCTGTGCTACACTCACCTCTGTGCTACACTCACCTCTGTGCTACACTCAACCTCTGTGCTACACTAACCTCTGTCTACACTAACCTCTGTGCTACACTACCTCTTGTCATCCTCTGCTACTCTCTGTGCTACACTAACCTCTGTGCTACACTAACCTCTGTGCTACACTCACCTCTGTACTACACTAACCTCTGTGCTACACTCACCTCTGTGCTACACTCACCTCTGTGCTACACTCACCTCTGTCATTCCTATGATTTGAAAATTGATCAGACTATTAGTTTAAGTTTTTCTGGCTCCCTCTTCCTCCTCTCTCCTCCTTCTTCATCCTAGCTCCTCCTCCTTCCTCCTGGCTCCTCCTTCATCCTGGCTACTCCGTCTTCCTCCTAGCTCCTACTTCTTCCTCCTGACTTCTCCTTCTTCCTCTTCTTCCTTTTGGCTCCTCCCTCTTCCTCCTTCTTCCTTCTGTCTCCTCCCTCTTCCTCCTGGCTCCTCCTCCTTCCTCCTAGCTGCTCCTTCTTCCTTCTTCTTCCTGGGTCCTCTTTCTTTCTCCTGGCTCCTCATTCTTCCTTCTGGTTCCTCCTTCCTTCTGGCTAATTTTTTTTCCTGGCTCTTTCTCCTTCCTGGCTCCTACTTCTTCCTCTTTTCTCCTTCTTCCTTCTGGCTCCTCCTCCTTTCTTCTGCTTTTCTTTTCTTCTGTCTCCTCTTTTCTTCTT
>WNWK01004447.1:127500-140269 GCA_009830355.1 Cherax destructor | reverse complement strand
ATCCCCAACACAACTGTATCATTTTTTGTATGTGATGTCTAAAACAAAGAAAAGGCTTTAAATGAGTTGATGTAGGTAACAGCTCTTAATTCTAACAAAGTTAGGAACCCTTAACCTAACCTTGTAAAACTCTGTCAAAAGGTTAAAGAAAAGAGATGTCAAAGTATGATTGATTAGTTTCTTCTTTGTAATGCTGGCCATGAAACCCAAATACACACACTAAGTCTGGTTTTATGTTGTATTTATGTTATATGTAGTAGTTAATATGAAGTTTTGGCAATATATACCTCCAGTATGTTGATGTGGGGGTTTAAATATGAAGAAGTTTGACAATATATACCTCAGGAAATATTTGTATATGTAGAAATATGAAAGTTTGACAATTCTTTTAACTTTAAGATTGTCTATAAAATTCAGTATAAACCCTAATTGATGACTAACTTAATAGAATTCAATTCTAGGCTAAAATCTAATCTGTTTAAATTCAATCCTTTTAAATTAAATCTAACTTAATATTTATTTTCTACAGGATAACGACAAACCAGGGGAGTGCAAAGTGTCTTTAACAATTATGATGAAGAACTACTGATGACCACCACTCTCCCAGTGGTCACACATTCTGCTCACATTGTATTGAAGATACAATTAAGAACGCCAGCTCACCTGCCCCACGCCGGCTGAAAAACAGTGGCCCAGACGCTACTCAGTTCCCGATAAACTATGCTATGAGGCTGTGATAAAGAAACTCAGAAGTATCCAGGTTACATCAGTGGAAACGGGTCCAACAAAATGTGGTCAAGACCGCACGAGAGCATCGCAAGAAGTTACGGTCTTTGGTACAGAACACAAGAGCAGATCGAACCTCATAAGTGAGTGTGAAGAAGCACTGTCCCAGCTGGGCAAGTACCAGGGGCAGGTGAGGGACTGGAAGACCCAGCATCACCAACTGCAGGACAGACTCTATGATCTGCTGGAGCAGAACAAGGCAGCAATAGAGCTCCTGGAACAGGAGGATACCAGTGTGCTGACTATGACAACAGAAGGAGAGGCAGGAAAGAAGCAGCTGCAGACCATGCTGGAGAGCCTCAACACAGTCAGCACTGCACAGGAGGTCGTCACAACCATTGATGAAGCTGATCACTACAACGTGGAGGTTGAAGATTGGATCCAGAAGTGTCTGGAACTCTTCCCAGACATCACTGTCTACACCTCAGTAAAGGTATGATGCCACAAATATTATTGAACTTTCTATACAATTTCTTAGTTCATTTTTTATATTGATTCTGTTCTGCAAATATTTACAACTTTAACCCTTTGGGGGTCGACAGGCCTTCTGAGGAAAGTGTTCCTGGGGTCGAAAAATATTCGGAAAAAAAAAATTATTTTTTCTTATGAAATGATAGTTTTTTTTTCTGAATCTAAATAGCTAAACAAAAAATTTTTGCGATCAATACTTACGGAGATATGGAGGATTCAAGTTGACCAAAAACGATCCGGTGACGGCATCATCGGCGACTTCCGGTTGGCCGGTAATCTTTTTTTTTTTTTTTTTTGAAGTTATTTTCTTATGAAATTTAATTTTTTTTTTTTCAAATAACTTTTATGGACTGTGAGACCAATATAAGTGCTGTTTTTCAAATATTCACTCGCTATTTCTTATAAAATAATGCCACAAAGTTTGTTATCACTAGTTTGTTTACAAAACATATTTACAACAATGTACAATGTACAAATATGTTTATAACTATTGTTCAATCATATATATACACATATTGAGTCACTGCAGATGTTTCTAGAAGTTCTGCAGCCTGTGGAAGTCTCTGAAACATGGTTCCATGCACAATGGTGTTTCACATTCCACACACATAAACGAGTGTCTTTGCGTTGCTGTGGGCGTCTTTTTGTATGTGCACAGACATAACACCTCTTCTGAGCCTTTTCTTGCAAGCAGTAGCAGGCAGTTTTGTTAGGAAGTGTTCACCACCAAGCCTCAGACGAGAGGGTAGTTGTTGGAAATTTTCTGGGGTTTTCTATTGCAGGTGGTGTTTCTTGGTACTTGGTGATTATTTGCCTGATAACAGACAAACAAAATTCGCCATATGGTGGTTTGTTTGTGGTCTTCAACTTATAAACATTATAAGCATTGAGCATGGTAATGTCCAGAATGTGAAAAAGAGTTTTATGTACCACTTATAACTCTTTCTAACACAATCAGCAAACCCAATCTGCATGTCACATTTGTCCACTGAACGCATATTGAGAGTGTAGTCCATCACAGCTGCAGGTTTTAGAATGGGTTCATCGGTCTCTCTATTCACCCTGCCACTGTCTGCCATTTCATTAGGGTGAATTTATGACAACAGTGTGACATCTCGTTTGTCATGCCACCGAAATGCCATGATATCATTGGCAGCAAACGCCTGCACTTCACCTCTACGAGTGCCTGCACTGAACCTAGGCATATGCTTACGATTTCCACGCACTGTACCGCACACATCTGTCATGTTCACTCGCAAAAAATCACTGAGGGAGGGGCTTGTGTACCAGTTATCAGTATATAATGTATGCCCCTTACCAAGATATGGTTCCATCATTGTTCTAACCACATCACCAGAGATACCCAGTAACTTCCTGGTATCTTTCAATGTATTACTTCCAGTGTACACAATAATATCCAATACAATACCACTGTAGCAATCACAAAGCACAAACAACTTTATACCAAAGCGTTTCCTCTTGCTTGGTATATACTGCTTGAACGACAGTCTACCTTTGAACAGAATCAGTGACTCGTCAATAACAAGCTTCCTGAAGGGATAAAAATACATATTGAACTTTCTTCAGATACAGAAACACATTCCTAATCTTATATAACCTGTCGGATCTGTCAGGCCTGGTTTTGTCCGAAAATGTAACATGCGTAGAAGTAGCACAAATCGATTCACTGGTATAATATCACTGAAAGCTGGTGTTGCAATCAATCTGTCTGTTGACCAATATGATTTGATACGGTGTTTATAAACATGCGGCATAAGCATTATTGTGGCAAAGAAAAGATACATCTCTGCCACAGTTGTCTCCTTCCACTGGTGTAGACGTGATTTTGGTGAAAGAATCGTGTTTGCCATGGTGTAATCGAAGTATCTGTTGCTTTCTCTGATAATAATGTCTATCAGGGTTCGTCAAAGAATAACTGGAAACATTAAAGTTCAGTGGCATTGTTCCCAAGTGGACAAGATGGGCGTAATCCACTGTGACTTTCATCAAACTGATGGGGATTGGGAATAAAATTGTCAGCTTCCTGCCAATCCCAGGTGCGGTCTGCTGGTGGGTACTGGATATTTACAGGTGGTTGTGGGGTTGTAGAAGTGGAGGTTGTGGTTGTGGGGGTTGGTGGGTGGGTGAGGTTGCCTTTGTTGTAACTGAGCTGAGTCAGCGGCGTGGGTGCCAGCATGGTCCACTGCTGGTGCCTCGCACGCCGCACCACCACCACCACTACCAGTTGCATGCACATTTCTCATACCAATTGCAACGCTATCATCATCATTTTCACTATCACTTCCTGTTGTACGCCCACGGGATGTACTCCGAGATGTACTCCTAACCCTTGGAAGAGCATATGGCACACTGCCAGAGCGCTATACCGTCGTATATACTGACGCTTCACTGGTGAATATTCCTCTTCACTGCGCTACTGGAACTATTTCGAAGGGCTTGGAGTTCATAGTCACTATCAGTATCATCACCATTGCTCACATCTGAGTCTGGGATATTAGAAAATAGGAGTTTCCGCCTTCGTTCTGGTACAACTGGCCGTGAACAAGACGCCACAGCACCAGAGGTGGACGGCTGTGGGTCGTCGGGGTTTTCCTCACTTATACCGGTATTATGGTCACTATTTTCGGTCACAACCGCCTCAAAACCTTGAAAGTCACCTTCACTAACACCCCATCACTGTTAGAACTGTCACTGATGAATAAAAGTGTCCCAATTCGCCGAGGAGTAAGGTGTTTCTTGCTGCGAGGCATGGTGGAGAAGGTGTACTGAAATGGTGTTCCCACAATGCACCACTGGGTGCCCGATTTTTTTCCTACTGCGCACACTGACCACGCAGACCCATTCTCTCATCCCTAGGCCTACCAGCTGTTTCCCGCTTAATTTGAAGCCGCTAGAATTTACGCGTACTAGTACGGCACCAACCCCTGCTCGTAAAACGTATTAGTACGGCACCGACCCCGAAAGGGTTAAGAGCAATATTGAGTTATCTATTAATAAATATATTAATCTTTCTTTTTTCAACGCACCTGCCGTATCCCACCGAAGGATGGTGACCCAAAATGAAAAACAAAAGTTTCTTTATAAATTTAGTAATGTATACAGGAGAAGGGATTACTAACTCCTTGCTCCCGGCATTTTAGTCACCCGTTTTGACACGCATGGCTTAAGGTACAGGGGATATCCTAGGAAGTGTTGAGGGAAGGTACAGGGGATATATTAGGAAGGGTTGAAGGGAGGTACAGGGGATATATTAGGAAGGGTTGAAGGGAGGTACAGGGAATATATTAGGAAGGGTTGAAGGGAGGTACAGGGGATATATTAGGAAGGGTTGAAGGGAGCTACAGGGGATATATTAGGAAGGGTTGAAGGGAGGTACAGGGGATATATTAGGAAGGGTTGAAAGGAGCTACAGGGGATATATTAGGAAGGGTTGAAGGGAGGTACAGGGGATATATGTGAAAAATCAAGGCAGTTGCATGCTGATCTTGTAAAGAAAATGCATGGAACCAGTGATGATGTTGATGAATTTAAGGCCAGCAAAGGCTGGTTCGAAAACTTCAAGAAGCGAAGTGGCATACACAGTGTTGTAAGGCATGGTGAGGGGGCCAGTTCAGATAAACATGGGGCTGAAAAATTTGTGCGTGAGTTTAAACAATATGTAGAGGCAGAAGAATTCCAACCCCAACAAGTGTTTAATTGTGACGAAACAGGCCTCTTTTGGAAGAAAATGCCAAGGAGGACCTACATCACGCAGGAGGAAAAGGCAATGTCAGGACACAAGCCTATGAAAGACAGGCTAACTCTTATGTTATGTGGGAACGTGTATCACTCTGAAAATCCCAGAGTGTTCAGGAACTACAGTGTTGACAAGAGTAAATTGTGTGTGTTTTGGAAGTCTAATGCTAAGGCATGGGTCACTAGGGAAATTTTCCTGGAATTGTTTAATCAAGTGTTTGGCCCCAGTGTGAAGAAATATCTATTGGACAATAAATTGCCACTTAAGTGCCTCCTGGTAATGGACAATGCTCCTGGTCATCCTCAAGACTTGGAAGACCAAATGTCTAAGGAATTCAAATTTGTAAAAGTGAAGTTCTTGCCTCCTAACACCACTCCTCTCATCCAGCCCATGGACCAGCAGGTCATTGCAAACTTCAAAAAACTATACACCAAAGCAATGTTTCAAAGGTGCTTTGATGTAACCTCAGACACTAGATTGACCCTAAAAGAGTTCTGGAAGGCTCACTTCTATGTCTTCCATTGCATTGGCCTTATAGATAAAGCTTGGCAGGGAGTGACCTCCAGGACGATGAACTCTGCTTGGAGAAAGTTGTGGCCAGATTGTGTCCCAGAGAGGGATTTTGAAGGGTTTGGGGCTAACCCTGAGGAGTCTATGGAAGTTGTGGAAAGTATTGTGGAATTGGGGACTTCCATGGGGTTGGATGTGAATGGAGCGGATGTGGAAGAGTTGGTGGAGACCACAATGAAGATCTAACCACTGAAGAGCTGCAAGAGCTTGAGCTGCAACAACAACACAAACAGATCTGAGGAAATTGCTTCAGTGGAGGAAGAAAGATGTAAGGTGCCTTCTTCAGAGATTAAGGAGATTTGTGCAATGTGGAGTAGGGTGCAATCATTTGTGGAGGAACATCACCCTGACAAAGATGTTGCAATCCGTGCTGGCTACTTTTACAATGACAATTCCATGTCCCATTTTAGGGACATTTAAAGAGCCGCCAGATACAGAGCTCTCTGGACATATATTTAGTGCCACAGGTGTGCAGTGACTCACAAGCTGGTCCTAGTGGGATTAAAGAAAAAGAAGGAAGTGACCCCAGATGAGGACTTGGTACCTAGAGTCCTTATGGAGGGGATTCCCTTCCAAAATTAGGGTATCTTAACTCTCCCTCTTCCCTCTCTCCATCCAGCAACATCAGTCTTCAATAAGGTAAGTGCCACATTCATTTCATTCATTTGTGCATGTAAATCTATCTTTAAGGCCCCCAATTTTTTTTTTCCAAACTTCTGGGTTTCTGAACGGATTAACCCTTTCAGGGTCCAAGGGGGTCTCGAAACTCGTTCTCAGGGTCCAAGAATTTAAAAAAAAAAAAAAATTATTTTTTCTTATGAAATGATAGAGAATCTTTTCCGATCATAACGCCACAAAATTATGAAATTTGATCAAAACTAACAGAATTATGCTTTGCGGGTTAGCGGCAGCCATGACGCTTACGCATCGGAGATTTCGCCCACTTTGAGCCTATTTTCGGCAAATTCAATGTTTCAGGCAACTAAAATTATAGCGATTACGCTAGAACTCCATTTCTTCTATCGATTGACTACACGAAACCACCTATTTACCTATTACAACTACCCAAAATTGTGGTCAGAAAATGGCAATTTGGCCAATTTCACACAAATTTCAAACGATGCCAATTTCAAAATAGGGTCCAGAATAAACAAGGCAGACATTCCTGGCACTAAAATAACGTCTTCTCTGTTCATTATTCACGTTTCCAGGCCCTCTTACATTACTTTTGCTTTTCATTTTGAATTTTTATTCTCACAAAAAAATAGAAAATTTACTGTTATGTATACAACTGCATCATTGTATAAATGGTATAAATAATATTAGAGCACTTGTGCATGAATATTAGACTCGCCAGTTGATGTGTATTGGATGCATGGTGTGATTTGTTTACTCTTGAACATCGTCAAAAATCGAACATTTTCGCTACTTTGAGCTCAATTTCAAGGTACTTGTCTTTGTCAAATCAATCAAAATCATCTCTATTTCTGTAATATATCTTCCAGTCTATCAAATGAGACCAAAAAAAGAGAATACATCAATAAATACCATACGAAAATAGACTGCAAAGTCGCTGTTTTAAACCAAAAAAACGGTCAGAGGTTTTTTTCCTCATTATGCACTGTGTGGTGCAGGAATTTTTTTATACTGCGCACACTGACCGCACAGACCCATTCTATCACATCTAGGCCTAACAGCCTGTTTCTGCTTGATTTGAGGGCGCTAGAATTTAGGCGTACTAGTACGTCAATAACCCCAGGGCGTAAGCCGTACTAGTACGTCAATAACCCTGAAAGGGTTAATTGAATTTCCATTATTTGTTATGGGGAAAATGGTTTCAGTTTTCGTGTGTTTCAGTTTTAGTGCCTCTCTCAGGAACGGATTAAACACAAAAACGGAGGGATGACTGTACAACCATAAATATTATACGAAAATACACCTCAAAGTCGGCGTTTTAATCCAAAAACATGGTCAGAGTTTTTTTCTCATTATGCACATTGTGCTGCAGGATTTTTATACTGCGCACACTGACCACACAGACCCATTCTCTCAAATGTGGGCCTACCAGCTTTCTCCCGTTTGATTTGAGGCTGCTAGAATTTGTGAGTATATATACGTCCAAAACACTGGCTCGTAAGACGTATATATACGACCAAACCGTCAAAGGGTTAAAAGACCAAGAAGGAAGTAACCCGGATAGGGACTTGTTATCTGAAGTCCTTATGGAAGGGATTAACCTTCCAAACAATAACGGCTTCTCCTCTCCCTCACCATCTTCCATACGTCAACAAGAGTCTTCGATAAAGGTAAAAGTTATGTTAAATGTTCATTTATCCATTTCATTAGCCTTTTATACAGTGGACCCCCGGTTAACGGCCATAATTCGTTCCAGAATGCTGTTCAAGTGCCGTTACCGAACGAATTTATTCCCATAAGGAATAATGTAAGTTAGATTAGTCCTTTTAGACTCAAAAATACACTTACAAAAGCACTTACAAAAATACACTTAAATAATGGGTCGAGTTTTGACCAGTACGTAAACCGGGGGTCCACTGTATTTATTTCTCAGTGTTTTCTGTATGTAAAACTATAGTTATTCTTTATAAAATGTATTTTTTGTTAATACTTTTGGGTGTCTGGAATGGATTAGTAATTGGATTTACATTATTTCTTATGGGAAATATTGCTTCAGTTTTTGTCAAATTCGGTTTTCGTCATACTTTCTGGAATGAATTAAAGACGAAAACTGAGGTTCCACTGTATGCAGAAGTAAGATTAGAGACAAGATAGGCCCACTTGAAAGTAATTCAGGTCAGATCACTGACAGTGATAAGGAAATGTGTGAAATTTTCAACACTTACTTCCTCTCAGTTTTTACTCAGGAAGATACGTACAGTGGACCCTCGCTATTCGAACATTCTTCATTCCAGAATGCTGTTCAAGTGCTGTTACCAAACAAATTTATTCCCATAAGGAATGATGTAAATTAGATTAGTCCATTTCAGACCCCCAAAAATACACTTATAAAAGCACTTACAATAACAAACTTACATAAAAGTGTGAGTTTGGAGTGTTTGAATAGCAAGGGTCCACTGTACTAGCGAAATTCCAGAAATAATAAATTAGGTAGAACTGGATGATGATAAACTATGCACGATTGGGGTAACTAGTGACATGGTCCTCAGACAAATAGAGAAATTAAAACCTAACAAATCCCCAGGCACTGATGAACTGTTTACAAGGGTTTTAAAGGAATGTAATGAGGAATAGCAAACCTTTGGTCAATCTTTTCAACATATCACTACAAACTGGCATAGTGCCAGACAAGTGGAAAATGGCAAATGTAATACCTATTTACAAAGGAGGAGACAGGTCCTTAGTTTCGAACTATAGACCAATAAGCATTACCTCCATAGTAGGAAAATTTATGGAATCAACAATTGCTGAGGCAATTTTTAGCCATCTTGAAAGGCATAAATTGATTAATGAACCTCAACACGGTTTTACAAAGGGGCGTTTCTGCCTTACAAATTTGCTAACTTTTTTTTCACTAAGGTATTTGAGGAGGTAGATCATGGTAATGAATATAATAGTGTATATGGACTTCAGTAAAGCTTTCGAGTTCCACATCAATAAGGCTTTCAAATTCCACATCAGTAAGGCTTTCGATTTCCACATCAGAGGCTATTGAGGAAACTTAAGGCACACGGAATAGGAGAAATTTTTTCCTGGGTAGAAACGTGGTTGACAAATAGCCAGCAGAGAGTTTGCATAAATGGGGAGAAATCAGATTGGGGGCACATCACAAGCGGTGTTCCACAGGGGTCAGTGTTGGGCCCTTTTTTGGTTCACAATTTACATAAATGACATAGATGAGGGAATAAATTTTGGTGTCATCAGCAAATTTGCTGATGACACCAATTCATTCTAATGACACCAGTTCATTCTAATGAGGACATTAGAGCACTCTGGGAAGATTTGAATAGACTGATGCAGTAGTCGGAGAAGTGGCAGATGCAGTTTAATATAGGCAAATGCAAAGTTCTAAATGTTGGACAGGAAAATAACCATGCCACATATAAACTAAATAATGTAGATCTTAATATTACTGATTGCGAAAAGGATTTAGGAGTTCTGGTTAGTAGTAATCTGAAACCAAGACAACACTACGTATCAAGGAGCATAAGTAATAGAAGTCCTCAGGTTGTTCTTCAACTCTATATATCTTTGGTTAGGCCTCATTTAGATTATGCTGCACAGGTCTGGTCACCATTTTACAGAATGGTTATACAGTGGACCCCCGAGTTTCGGTCACCTCGGAAATCGAACAATTATGTAAGTTTAATATTGTAAGTGCTTTTGTATGTGTATTTTTGGGGGTCTGAAAGGACTAAGCTAATTTACATTTTTCCTTAAGGGAACAAATTCATTCAGTAATGGCACCTGAACAGCCTTCTGGAATGAATTATGACCGAAACAGATTCAGGAAGGATATAGGAAAGCACTGGTTTGGCAATAGAGTTGTGGATGAGTGGAGCAAACTCCCGAGTACTGTCATAGAAGCTAAGACGTTGTGTTGCAAGAGAATCGAAGACTAACCCAAAAGGATTTTTTCAGGTATACAGAAGTAAGATTAGGGACAAGATAGGCCCACTCAAAAGTTACTCAGGTCAGCTCACCGTCAGTGATAAGGAAATGTGTAGAATTTTTAACACTTACTTCCTCTCAGTTTTTACACAGGAAGATACCAGCGATATTCCAGAAATAATAAATTATGTAGAACAGGATGATAGTAAACTATGCATGATTAGGGTCACAAGTGACATGGTCCTTAGACAAATAGATAAATTAAAACCTAACAAATCCCCAGGCCCTGATGAACTGTATGCAAGGGTTCTAAAGGAATGTAAAGAGGAGCTTAGCAAACCTATGGCTAATCTTTTCAACATATCACTGCAAACTGGCATGGTGCCAGATAAGTGGAAAATTGCAAATGTAATACCTATTTTCAAAGCAGGAAAACAGGTCCTTAGCTTCGAACTATAGACCAATAAGCCTAACCTCCATAGTGGGAAAATTTATGGAATCAATAATAGCCGAGGCAATTCGTAGCCATCTTGAAAAGCATAAATTAATCAATGAATCTCAGCACGGTTTTACAAAAGGGCGTTCCTGCCTTACAAATTTAATAACTTTTTCACTAAGGTATTTGAGGAGGTAGATCATGGTAATGAATATGATGTTGTGTATATGGACTTCAGTAAGGCTTTTGATAGAGTCCCACATCAGAGACTATTGAGGAAAATTAAGGCACACGGAATAGGAGGAGAAATTTTTCCTGGATAGAGGCATGGTTGACAAATAGGCAGCAGAGAGTTTGCATAAATGGGGAGAAATCAGAGTGGGAAGTGTCACAGCGGTGTTCCACAGGGGTCAGTATTGGGCCCCTTGTTGTTCACAATCTACATAAACGACATAGATGAGGGAATAAATAGCGACATAAGCAAGTTTGCCGATGACACCAAAATAGGCCGTCCAATTCATTCAAATGAGGCCATTAGAGCACTCCAGGAAGATTTGAATAGACTGATGCAGTGGTCGGAGAAGTGGCAGATGCAGTTTAATATAGATAAATGCAAAGTTCTAAATATTGGACAGGACAATAACCATGCCACATATAAACTAAATAATGTAGATCTTAATACTACTGATTGCGAAAAGGATTTAGGAGTTCTGGTTAGCAGTAATCTAAAACCTAGACAGCAGTGCATAAGTGTTCGCAATAAAGCAAACAGAATCCATGGCTTCATATCAAGAAGCATAAATAATAGGAGTCCTCAGGTTGTTCTTCAACTCTATATATCCTTGGTTAGGCCTCATCTAGATTATGCTGCACAGTTTTGGTCACCGTATTACAGAATGGATATAAATGCTCTGGAAACGTACAAAGGAGGATGACTAAGTTGATTCCATGTATCAGAAATCTTCCCTATGAGGATAGACTGAGGGCCCTGAATCTGCACTCTCTAGAAAGGCGTAGAATTAGGGGGGATATGATTGAGGTGTATAAATGGAAAACAGGAATAAATAAAGGGGATGTAAATAGCGTGCTAAAAATATCTAGTATTGACAGGACTCGCAGCAATGGCTTTAAGTTGGATAAATTCAGATTCAGGAAGGATATAGGAAAGCATTGGTTTGGTAATAGAGTTGTCGATGAATGGAACAAACTCCCGAGTACAGTTATAGAGGCTAAAACGTTGTGTAGTTTTAAAAATAGGCTAGATAAATATATGAGTGGGTGCGGGTGGGTGTGAGTTGTACCTGACTAGTTTGTGCTACTAGGTCAGATGCCGTGCTCCTTCCTTAAGTGAATGTAACCTGACCTGGCTGGGTTGGGGGCATTGGCTTAAGCCGTTGGAGATTTGGACCTGCCTCGCATGGGCCAGTAGGCCTGCTGCAGTGTTCCTTCTTTCTTATGTTCTTATGTTCTTATGAGTGGGTGTGAGTTGGACCTGGCTAGCTTGTGTTAGTAGGTCTGCTGCAGTGTTCCTTCTTGCTTATGTTCTTATAATACCTGACCAGCTGAGCTGTAGTTCGTACGTTAGATTGTGTGTGGCCTGGTTGATCAGGCCCTGATCCACCTTAGGGCCTGGTCAAGGGGTGGGCCACAGGAGCATTGATCCTCGGAACACTCTCCAGAAAGATAGTAATAGTGCTCTGTCTGTGTACAGTCAGTATCAGTGCTCAGTCTGTGTACAGTCAGTATCAGTGCTCAGTCTGTGAACAGTCAGTATCAGTGCTCAGTCTGTGAACAGTCAGTATCAGTGCTCAGTCTGTGTACAGTCAGTATCAGTGCTCAGTCTGTGTACAGTCAGTATCAGTGCTCAGTCTGTGTACAGTCAGTATCAGTGCTCAGTCTGTGTACAGTCAGTATCAGTGCTCAGTCTGTGTGTACAGTCAGTATCAGTGCTCAGTCTGTGTGTACAGTCAGTATCAGTGCTCAGTCTGTGTGTACAGTCAGTATCAGTGCTCAGTCTGTGTGTACAGTCAGTATCAGTGCTCAGTCTGTGTACAGTCAGTATCAGTGCTCAGTCTGTGTGTACAGTCAGTATCAGTGCTCAGTCTGTGTGTACAGTCAGTATCAGTGCTCAGTCTGTGTGTACAGTCAGTATCAGTGCTCAG
>WNWK01004447.1:85000-122500 GCA_009830355.1 Cherax destructor | reverse complement strand
ATATATATATGTGTGTGTGTGTGTATTGCCGAATAAGTAAAACTTGCGATTTTGGCTTAAATAGTAATGCACTTCTTGCATATAGGGAAGCGAAAATTTGTGTATGCAATAATTTCGCAAAAATCATTCTGAATCTAATAAAAAAAATATTTCATTGTGTTTGTTTATTATTTAATTATTGTAAACTTGTATAAAATATAATTAGTTGGATTAGGCTAAATTAAATTGTGCTTGTTATAATAAGGTTAGGTAAGTTTTTAAGGTTCTTTTGATACAAAATTATTAATTTTTATATTAACATAAATGAAAAAAATATATATCTTTAAACATATAAGAGAAAATTTTAGAAAGGACTTAATTTTAAATAAGTTCTTTCTAATAGACCAGTTTTATCTATGTCAGTAGTGTTACTGTGTACTTGTGTAGTTTACTTAGGGACCCTCGGTTTTCGCTGAAAATTCTTTCCAGAATGCTGCTCAAGTGCCATTACCGAACGAATTTACTTCCTTAAGAAATAATGTCATGTAGGTTAGTCTATTTCAGACCTCCAAAAATACACTTGCAAAAGCACTTACGAAAATACACTTACACAAATGTTCGAGTTTGGAGATGACCGAAAACCAAGGGACCATTGTATCATCAAATCCTGCCACATGCAGTTGACAACGAAAGAGATTTGAAATGCTTAACAATTTGCAAACAGGCTAAATTATTTACAAACATTGTGTCTATGTCCACAGCAGGACTTGAACCTGCAAACTTTGTTTCAGAGTCCACAGTACTTTACCACGGAGTCAGACATCAGATACAGTGCTAGTTATGGCATTATTCCGGGGGGGGTCTTTTTTTGCCAGTGCATTATGCCGGGTAGCAGTCATTAGCATGATGTCATGGGCTGCCGCCACACTCCACGGTGACTCCTCAGTGCTCACGTGGCTGCTGTGGTGAGAGGAAATGTTTCACTTTTGTCTTTCATCCGCCCCCATCTTTCGTCCGGTGTTCCCTTTGGTTTTGGGGCTATACATGTTTGATAATGAGTAAAAGGAAGTCTTTAACACCTGAAACCATAGCTCAAGGCATAGGGCTTCACAAAGCTAGGCACCAGACAAAAGAAATAGTGGAGAATGTTGGTGTGTGTGAGCGTTCAGTGAGGAACTGGGTGCAGCTTTTCAAGGCTGGTGGCGGTGTCGAGTTACCTTCTGCCAAGCCTCGGCCTGGTCCCTCGAAGAAGACATCTGTTTGTACCTTAACTGTGTTAAAGAAGCAGTTAGAGAGTAAACCTAAGATAACTGGTAGAGAATTGAAAGAAAACCCACATCTTCTCGCAGAGGTGTCTGTAAGAACTGTTAACAGACGTGTCAGAACTGGGCTACAGTAGTCAATGCCATGTTAAGAAACCGATCCTCTCCAAGCCACAGAAGAAACGTAGGCTGTATTATAGTGCCCTGATTATCAAAGCATATCCCATGGATGGAGTAGGTGGGTTTGGTAGGAGATTTTGTTTGTGGGATTTTTTTGGGGTTTTAGGGGGACTTACCTAGTGTGGACCATTTGGCTTGCTGCATTCTTCCTTATTTCTGTGTTGTTGTGAGTGAGAGGGGTTGGATTTGAATGGGACTTGCACAATGGTTTGGGTGGGGGTGGGGTTGTTTGTCGGGGCTTGTTGCTTGGATGGCGATGGGTTGGACAAATATTTTTATTGGTGGGTTGGTTTTTACATGGACCTTGCCAAGTATGGGCCAGTAGGCCTGTTGCAGTGTTCCGCCTTTCTTATGTTCTTATGTTAAGAGTGAGAGGGGTTGGATTTGAGTGGGACTTGCACGTGAGTAAATACCATTGTCAAAGCTTATTGCTTGGGTAGCGTTTATTCTGTTAGTGGGTTGGGAATGTGAAGGACCTGACTAGTATGGGCCAACAGGCCTGCTGCAGTGTTCCTCCTTTCTTATGTTCTAAATATATGAGTGGGAGGGGCTAGGTTTGATTGGTGTCGTGGGTACGAGAGTAAATTCTTGGGTAGGCTCATATAAGGCAGGTCCTTGTATGGGCCAGTAGGCCTTCTGCAGTGTTCCTCCTTTCTTATGTTCTTATGCATTGTAGTTTTTTCTTCGGGGTCATGTAGGATACGACCCACAACAGCCTACTGTGTTAGGTAAAAGAACACGTGCATTGTGCAGCTAATGTGACATTGCTGCAGCGTTTTGTTCTCCAGGAGCTGTGTCCTTTTACCTAACAGTCTTCTAACTGTCCCTAGTACTAGGCAGCAAGTGTAAGATTTTCACATATGTTCTTGTGTTCTTTCTTACGTCGTAATCGGCAGGGACTTGAACCCAGGTCCTTTTGATTGTGAGCCCAACGCTCTCCCTGTCATTGAGACCGCCTACTCATAGGGAGCACCTATAAGATGAAGCAGGGGCCACGTAGTGAGAGGTGTGGCCAGGCAACAGGCGGTGTGTGTAATGTGAATCGATACTTCAGGACATTTGAATTACGTTTGTCGGGTAATGGTTACCATAGTATTGACCGCTCCCTTTATATACCCTAACGGCAAAGGGAGGTGGGGGTGAGTCACACTGCTACTGTACTACTTTCCCCTTCCCCTTTTCGTCGTATACGGTAAGCTTGGTACTCTCCCCCTCCCCCCCGACTCCTTGAAGTGGCCTAACTCTATAACCCCTAATAAGTTAGTCACATGTGCAACACTTTGAGATCTTTATTGTGGAAACGTTTCGCCACACAGTGGCTTCAGTCCTATACAAAGAAGAATGGTGAAGATCACAAGGGAACATAAGAAAGAAACACTGCAGCAGGCCTAGTGGCCCATGCGAGGCACGTCCAAGTCTCCTACCGGGTTAAGCCAATGACCAAACCTAGTCAGGTCACGTCACATTTACTTGAGGAAGGAACACGGCATCACACCCACTCATGTATTTATCTAACCTATTTTTAAAACTACACAACGTTTTAGCTTCTATGACGGTACTCGGGAGTTTGTTCCACTCATCCACAACTCTATTACCAGTAAAAGGACACAAATGCAACTAATGTGAAAACAGTAAACCATACCATCACATAGTCTCTCCTGCTAATACTACACAAGCACATTGCAGAGTAGGAACACTGATACAGACCTCTAATCCAGCCTCCAACAGAAATATTTGTCAAACCTATATATATTTTTTATGCTACCCAAGTAATAGCTTTTATCACCTTTTACTCATGTGCAAGTTGATTGTCCTTCCTTATTGTATTACTATTACTACTACAACTTATATTACTACTTCTACTGCTACCACCACTAGTATTACACTTCACTCTGAGCCTATATATACCCTCTGTGTCCATGTATTGTTTGTAACGGCTTGACAAAGCTCCTGGAGAGCGAAACGTTGCCACTAAAATGTCACATTAGATGTACAAGAATGGTATACAATACCGACAATATGAAATAGACACATGTGCAACATCTGGGTATCTTTATTGTAAACGTTTCGCCATCCAGTGGCTTTATCAATACAAATTCTAGGACATTATATGAAGACAGTAAAACTACAAAAGATGAGGTAATCAGTCCCTCGGCCTTGTAGTGGTGTGAACAGCACCGAAGTCGAGTTTCTGGAGCAGAGGCAAGGAGGCTGGCGCTTATATACTAACGTCAGGTGGAAAGGGACGGGTAGCAGACGAGGGCATAGTCACTGGTAGGCGGGATTCCCCAGTGGAAGTAGGTCATACCCAAAGAGATGGGTTAGTTGTAATAATATTGGTAGAATTACCGACAATATGTTAAGTAAAAGGACACAAATGCAACTAATGTGACATTTTATTGTGGCAACGTTTCGCTCTCCAGGAGCTTTGTAACGGCTTGAGAAAGCTCCTGGAGAGCGAAACGTTGCCACAATAAAATGTCACATTAGTTGCATTTGTGTCCTTTTACGGGTTAGTTGTAGTAGTCGTTGAATGGTGAAGAAGGTTATATACAGGTCCTCAAAATCAAGATTCCATGATGTTGCAGTGTGTGACAAGTTGTACAAGAATGGTATACAATACCGACAACATCATGGAATCTTGATTCTGAGGACCTGTACATAACCTTCTTCACGGCAACGACTACTACTACTACAACTAACCCATCTCTTTCAGATTGAGCCAGGTTTCTGTTATAGCAATAATATCTGTGTTTCCTGAACTTGCAATTAATCTTTGCTCATCTATCTTATTACTTACACTCCTACTATTAGTATAGTAAACCTTAAGGGAGCTAGACTCTCGCCGCCCTCTGCTGTCTCCCTTTGCTGACTTTTCCTCATTAAAGATACCCAAATGTTGCACATGTCCAATTTATGAACTATATAGGGGTGCGGTGGGGGCAATACGGGAACATTGTATCAACATCCGGGGTCCAGAATATTCAACATCTTACCAGAAGATATCAGAAACACGGCTGGAACCAGTGTAGAAGCCTTCAAGAGGAAACTGGACAAGTATCTTCACCGGGTGCCAGATCAACCAGGCTGTGATGGATATGTGGGGCAGCGGGCCTCCAGCAGCAACAGCCTGGTTGACCAGGCAAGCACCAGACGAGCCTGGCCCATGGCTGGGCTCCGAGGGTAGTGAAACTCTCGAAACTTCGAAGGTATATCAAAGATATTTCTCATTTGACACTCAGTTTCATTTGCATTCGGCTGCATATTGCAGCCTTGTCCACGTTATCATATCTACAATTACAAGAGAAATAAACAAATTGTAGTAGACATTGTCAGTAAGGTCTTGTTTAGATAACGTCACGCGATTCTGATCCCAGTGTAACAGAATGGATGAAATGTAGTGAAAAACATTGTGAGGGCTGGCAGACTTAATATCCTTTATTAGACAGCATTCATGTTTGTTTACGATAATGAATGAGCTCTCTACATCTTTATATAAACACACTAATGGTGTAGAATAAGAGGGATATCATTTGTGCAAATGGAAAAGTTGCATAAATATAGGGGATATAAGATGTTGCTGACAATATCTATCCAGGACAGCTTGCAATAATAAATTTAACCTAGAGAAATTCCAATTTAGGAAGGATATAAAAATATACAAGTTATACATTATGTATAATGGGAAACTAAAACACAGATGTCGTATACACGGACTTGGCAAAAGCATTTAACACATGCGATCATGGGATGGTTAAGCACAAAATGAGGGCGATGGGTATACCTGGGAAAGTAACCAAATGGATATGAAACTTAACTACAAATAAAATAGAGTTGTAATGAACAGAGCCAAATCCAGCATTAACTAAGTAAAAAAACAACAAGTCAGTCTCCCAAGGCACAGTCCTGTCATCCTGACTGGTTCTCATACTAATAGCAGAAAAGTTGCTAGAAGATTATAAGCAAAGTCGTACAGTGGGCAGTGAAGAATAACACGACGTTCAATGGTGACAAGTTTGAGATGCCATAACGTACTGGAGTGGGAGAGATGGGAGAGGCAAAATAAACCCACTGAAAAGCAGGGGCACGGACTCTTCAATATTTTACCAGAAGATATCGAACACTGCTGGGGCAAGTGGAAGTCTTTAAGAGAAACCTGGACAAGCATCTCCACCAGATGCCAGAAACAGCCTGGCTGACCACACAACCAGACAAGCCTGGTCCAGGGCCAGGCTTGTCTGGTGATAAGGTCAGCTGCCATTTCTTTTAAGGAACGCATTAAGACAGATATCACAAAAGCCAGGAGATAATGGAATGGATAATGAGATCATTTACGGCTCACATTGAGCCATTGAAACATCTAAATTATTGGGATCGCCTTCAAGTCTTGAACATGTACTCATTGGAGTGGAGGAGAGAGAGATACATGATAATATATACTTGGAAAGTACTTGAGGGCCTGGTCCCAAATCTGCACACTGCCATAACAACATACTGGAGTGAGAGATATGGGAGAAAGTGTAAAATATACCCAGTGAGGAGCAGGGGTGCGGTGGGGACAATACGGGAGCACTGTATTAACATCCGGGGTCCCAGACTATTCAACATCTTACCAGAAGATATCCGAAACACGGATGGAACCAGTGTAGAAGCCTTCAAGAGGAAACTGGACAAGTATCTTCACCGGGTGCCAGATCAACCAGGCTGTGAGCCTGTTGTCCTTAGTTTGTATAGTTGTATGGCGAGACGCCATACGTAGCATGCCCGAGCTGTACGGTTCGTATTTCTAACGGCTGCACCACGGCTGTTCACGTGATCACCAACCTCTACCCATGTGATCTGGCATTAGCCAATCATAGGCCTGCCTTTTGAACGCCCCAGTGCCTTGCGGGCCAGCAGTCTGTTCCACTCGGGTAGGCATAGGCTCTCAGCTCCCATATATCCAACGCTTCATTAAACGCTACCAACAACCAAGCTCATCCTTAATTATATTACCAAATCTATGCAAAGAACCCCACAACACAATGGATATGTGGGGCAGCGGGCCTCCAGCAGCAACAGCCTGGTTGACCAGGCAAGCACCAGACGAGCCGGGCTCAGAGAGTAGATAAACTCTCGAAACTCTTCAAAGGTATATCAAAGGTACCAGTGGTGAAAATATTCAGATCTCTTGTGTTGTCTAGCTCATTGTTCAATGTTGAGGCGCTAAGGGAATGAGAGAGAGAACTGCAACATTTACGGCTCTCATACACTTATTAAAGCATTTAAATTACTGGGAACGCCTCAGAGTCTTTAATACGTATTCACTAGAGCGGAGGAGAGATGCATGTTAATAAACACTTGCAGGGTTTACCTGCAGAGGGTTTTGGGGGTCAACGCACCAGCGGCGCGGTCTGAGACCAGGCCTCGTGGTGGATCAGGGTCTCATCAACCAGGCTGTTACTGTTGGCCGCATGTAAACAGACGTATGAACCACAGCCCGGCTGATCAGGTACTGACTTTAGGTGTCTGTCCAGCGCCTTCTTGAAGACAGACAGGGATCTATTGGTAATCCTCCTTATGTATGTTGGGAGGCAGTTGAACAGTCTTGGGCCCCTGACACTTATTGTGTTCTCTTAGTGTACTCGTGGCGCCCCTGCTTTTCATAGGGAGAATGTTGCATTTCCTGCCGAGTCTTTTGGTTTCGTAGGGAGTGATTTTCCTGTGTAGGTTTGGTACTAATCCCTCTAGGATTTTCCAAGTGTATATTATCATGTATCTTTCTCACTTGCATTCCAGGGAATACAGATCAAGGGACTTTACCCGTTCCAGTATTTTAGGGGCTTCATCGTACTTATTTGTGCTGTGAAAGTTCTCTGTGCATTCTCCAATTCTCCAGGTCAGCAATTTCGGCTGCCTTGAAGGGGACCGTTAGTGTACAGCAGCATTCCAGCCTAGAGAGAATAAGCAATTTGAAGAGAATCATCATGGGCTTGGCGTCCCTAATTTTGAAGGTTCTCATTATCCAACCTATCATTTTTCTAGCAGATGAGATACATTGTTGTGGTCTTTGAAGGTGAGATCCTCTGATATTATCACTCCCAGGTCCTTCACATTAGTTTTTCGCTCTATTGCGTGGTTAAAATTTGTTTTATACCCTGATAAAGTTTTAATTTCCTCAAGTTTCCCATATCTGAGTAGTTGAAATTTCTCTTCTTTGAACTTCATATTGTTTTATGCTGCCAATTTAAAGACGTGAGAGCTTGGTCCCAAGTCTGCCATAACAGCGTTCTGGAGATTGTGATTGAGGAAAAAAACGTAAATAATAAAAAGTGGAAAGCAAGGGAGCTGTGGGCACAGTAAGAGAATATTGTATAGACATTTATGGTCTCAGACTATTCAGCATCTTACCAGAAGACTCTGCTGGAACAAAGAAGTAACCTCATTAAGCTATGTGCCTCCACCAAATACCTCTACCAAGTGTCGGATCAGTCAGACTGTGATGTATATGTGGGCCAGCGGGCTGTCAGCAGCAACAGCCTGATTGAACATGCAAGCACCAGACAAACCTGAACCAGGGCTGGGCTGCAAATGTAGGAAAACTTGGGAAACCCATCAACGATATATTAAAGGTAAAGGATCAGACGTTAGGCAGTGATTTATAAATGAGTTTAGCATATGGAAATGGTGTGTGAGAGCAGTGTACCTGTATTCTTCAGTTCGTAAATAGTCCTGTAACTATCGTCATTAGAATTTGTCGGCAAACTTCCTAGATTACATTTTTTCCTTCGGCTGCCCCTCTTCTGATTCACTTCAACTGCATTACATAATTATGCTGTACTATTCCAGTCGTGTTCATTGATGTATAATTTATTGAAGGTATGGAGTACGTGGATACGAGATATATATCGTTATATGTGTTGTAACAACCAAGGATGAAGTTGATATCTTCAGTGGCGTGTAAAGCATTTGATCTGAAATTTATTGTCCTAATGGCGGTGTAATCACAGGCTTACATGCGCTAATAAAGTGGCTCCTTGGTGCAACATTAAAGTTCATAGTACCGTAGTTCCTGCATACCTCCACCTCCCCTCCTCTCCTGTTCACATACGGATTCTTCTTGCTCTTTATTTATGCCAGTCGGCATCTTTTCCGCCCTGTCAACCCATTCGCTTCCGCTCTTCCTTCCCAACCCTTCTCTATCTATTTCTCCCCATCCTCCTTACTCTTCAGTTGTGTCGTTCCCACACCACAGGAACCTGAGGGATGCCTTTAGGGCTTAACCTCGGTTTCCCTTTTCTCACCCTCTCCCCTCACCTCATCCTTCTACCATTCATCGTTTTCCGTATCTTTCTCTAACCCTATCCCTCTCAACGTCGCCGCCTGCACCTGGGCAGGGCTGCAGGCTCTACTTACCCAACCAGGCCTACTCATGAAGATCTCTAACATTTAAAGCCATCCTAAATATTTCTGGCAGTCACACACTTGTGTTGCCAAGTCGGAGTGAGGGCTACTACAGTGCTCCTCTTATTGGCCTCTTGTCCATCTTAACTCCTCTGTTGTCACTTCTCTTAGGTATTTTATGCATCTCTTTTTTTTTATCCCTTTCATTATGCCCCACTCCACAAATGTTGTAGCAAATTGCGAAAAACTGTCGACCAATAGCACTGATATCGCACATTATAACGATCTTTGAAAAGGTTTTAAGGAGGCAAGATTGCAAATCACATGGAATCACAGTTGCACAACCCATGTGAGCATGAATTCTCATATAATGTGTTCACCGACTTTGCAAAAACTTTGACAAGAGCATTCATGGGTATTACTTACAAAAATGGATTCAAAGGGAATACCTGGAAAGGTGGGCAGATGAATATTTAACTAATGGAATCCAAAGAGCAATAGTAAATGGAGTAAAATCAGGAGATACTTGAATGACGAGTTATGTTGCCCAAGTCAAAGTACTTCCCCCACTTCTCCTATTATCTTATCTGACATAGATAAGGATATCAACCATTTCACTGTATCATCCTTTGTAGACGATGCTAAAATATGCATGAGAGTGGCATCACTCTCATGCATGAAGACACATTGAACTTCCAAGCTGATGTCAGTCAAGTTTTCCCATGGGTTACTTGCTGATAACAATATGCTGTTCAACGAGGACAGATTTCAGTTACTACGTCATGGAAGAATGGAGGAAATAAAATCAGGATAGAGGGGTACCTACCTGGGTACAAGACATACACAAATCGCTCATTTGAGCGTAAATCTGATGTCAAAGACTTGGGAGTGATAATGTCAAAAGATACCACTTTGAAGGAGTACAACAATATCATTATCGTCACTGCAAGGAAAATGGAAGGTTGGATAACTAGAACTTTCTAAACAAGAAATGTCAAGCTAATTATGATTTTTCATGTCGCTTGTTCTCTCTAGGCTGTAATATTGCTTTTATAAACTCATTCAAACACCTACATTACTGGGAGCACCTCAAGTCCCTCGAACTGTACTTTGAACATAGGCAAGGAAGATACCTGATAATTTACACCTGGAAGATTCTGGAGGGACTGATCCCAAACCTGCACACTGACATCACTACCTGTTAACACAAAATGCTTAGCAGACAGTGCAAGATGCCTACTGTGAAAAACAGGGAAGAGATGAGTACAATGAGAGGGAATTCAATACGTGTAAAGGGATCACGACTCTTAAAAACTCCAGGGTAGCTAGTGACATGGTCCTCAGACAAATAGATAACTTAAAAACCTAACAAATCCCCAGGCCCTTATGGACTGTACGCAAGAGTTTTAAAGAAATTTAAAGAGGAACTTAGCAAACCTTTGGCTAATCTTTTTCAACATATCACTACAAACTGGCATAGTGCCAGATAAGTGGAATATGGCAAATCTAATACCTATTTTCAAAGCAGATGACAGGTCCTTAGCTTTGAACTATAGACCAATAAGCCAAACCTTCCTAGTGGGAAAATTTATGGAATCAATAATTGCAGAGGCAATTCGTAGCCATCTTGAAAGCCATAATTTGATTAATGAATCCCAACACGCTGCTTACGAATTTACTAACTATTTTCACTACTGTATTTGAGGAGGTAGATCATGGTAATGAATATGATATTATCTATATAGACTTCAGTAAGGCTTTTTATAGAGTTCCACAGAGACTATTGAGGAAAATTAAGGCACACGGAATTGGAGGAGAAATGTTTTCCTGGATAGAGACATGGTTGACAGATAGGCAGCAGTGTGTTTGCATAAATGGGGAGAAATCGAAGTGGGGGCGTGTCACGAGCGGTGTTCCGCAGGGGTCAGTGTTGGGCCCCTTGTTGTTCACAATTTACATAAACGACATAGATGAGGGAATAAATAGTGAAATAAGCAAGTTTGCCAATGACACCAAAATAGGCCGACGAATTCATTCTGACGAGGACATTAGAACACTCCAGGAAGATTTGAATAGACTGATGCAGTGATCGGAGAAGTGGCAGATGAAGTTCAATATAGACAAACGCAAAGTTCTGAGGGTTGGACAGGAAAATAGCCATGCCACATATAAACTAAATAAAGTAGATCTTAATATTATTGATTGCAAAAAAGATTTAGGAGTTCTAGTTAGCAGCAATCTAAAACCAAGACAATAGTGCTTAAGTGTTTGCCATAAAGCGAACAGAATCCTTGGCTTCATATCAAGGAGCATAAATAATAGAAGTCCTCAGGTTGTTGTTCAACTCTCTATATCCTTCGTTAAGCCTTATTTAGAGTCTGCTGCACAGTTCTGGTCACTGTATTACAGAATGGATATAAATGCACTGGAAAACGTACAAAGTAGGATGACAAAGTTGATCCACTGTATCGGAAATCTTTCCTATGAGGATAGACTGAGGGCCCTGAATCGGCATTCTATGGAAAGGCGTAGAATTAGGGGGTATGTGATTGAGGTGTATAAATGGAAAACAGGAATAAATAAAATGAATGTAAATAATATGCTAACAATATCTAGCCAAGATAGTTCTCGCAGCAATAGTTTCAAGTTGGAAAAATTTGGTTTCAGAAAAGATATAGGAAAGCACTGGTTTGGTAATAGAGTTGTGGATGAGTGGAACAAACTCCCGAGTACCATCATTGAAACTAAAACCTTGTGTAGTTTTAAAATAGGTTAGATAAATACATGAGTGGGTGTGGGTGGTGTGACCTTACCTGACTAGGCTCGGTCAGTGGCTTAAGCCGGTAGGTGGCTTGGACCTGCCTCGCATGGACCAGTAGGCCTGCTGCAGTGTTCCTTCTTTCTTAGGTTCTTATATACTTTTGAAGAGTTTCGAGGTTTCTCTACTCTCTGAGCCCGGCCATAGGCCAGACTCGTCTGGTGCTTGCCTGGTCAACTAGGCTGTTGCTGCTGGAGGCCCGCTGCCCCACATATCCATCACAGCCTGGTTGATCTGGCACCCGGTGAAGATACTTGTCCAGTTTCCTCTTGAAGGCTTCTACACTGGTTCCAGCCGTGTTTCGGATATCTTCTGGTAAGATGTTGAATAGTCTGGGACCCCGGATGTTAATACAGTGCTCCCGTATTGTCCCCACAGCACCCCTGCTCCTCACTGGGTTTATTTTACACTTCCTCCCATATCTCTCACTCCAGTATGTTGTTATGGCAGTGTGCAGATTTGGGACGAGGCCCTCGAGTACTTTCCAGGTATATATTATCGTGTATCTCTCTCTCCTCCGCTCCAGTGAGTACATGTTCGAGACTTGAAGGCGTTCCCATTAATTTAGGTGTTATACTAGCTCAATGTGAGCCGTAAACGATTTTTGTATTTGTTCCAGCTCTGATATTTCTCCTGCCCTGAACGGGGCCGTCAGCACTGAGCAGTATTCTAAGTGAGGGAGCACTAACGATTTGAAGAGTGTCACCATCGGCATTATTTCCCTTGTTTTGAAAGTTCTCAATACCCACCCCGTCATCTTCCTGGCTGTTGAGATCTTTGTCTTGTTATGGTCTTTAAAAGAAAGGTCAGCTGACATAATTATTCCCAGATCTTTTACGGGTTCCTTTCGTTCTATTTGGTGACCCTTTTGAGTTTTGTATATATTGTTCTTTTTTAGTTCTTCATTCTTTCCATACCTAAGCAGCTGGAACTTATCACCATTGAACGTCATGTTGTTCTCCACTGCCCACTGGAAAACCCTGCTTATGTTCTAAAATAAGTGGAGAATATCTCTCCTGATCAAAAATCAGTGTTTGATTATTTGTCTGTGTAGTTTAAATCAACATAATGTACTTGTATGTTCCTAGAATGTGTGTGTGTGTGTGTGTGTGTGTGTGTGTGTCAGTTGTACTGTGTACTGTAGTATATCAGTTAAAACCGTTACTTACACAAATAACCCGCACATAGAGGAGAGGAGCTTACGTTACTTGTGAGTCACTGCCTCCCTGGGCAGTGGTCAGTCAAGAGTAGAGTTGAAGACAGATAGCAGACTAGACAAGGCAGGCTCTAGGTTCCTCTTAGAATACGTTTATATACGCTATCAGGTCATCCAGCGGGGTTGTTTATTGTATCCAAATCCTCCGCCGAACCCCCACGACATGTGTACTCACGTAATTCCCATAATTGTAATCTTCTAATTGTGTTGCAGGGGTCGATTCATAGCTCCTGTGTGTGTTCTGTAACTATTGATAATGTTTTTATGTTCAATAAGTATATATAATTACTGCTGGTTAGTTCTTTTTAGAGGAAAATTTGGGTTGATTTTGTCCTGTGTTGGTCCCAGTTTTTTTTTTTTAAGAAATTGGAAAAAATGAAAAAAAAAAAAACCTGCTTTCCATGTGATAATTTTTGAGCGCCCTATGTGATTATCTTCAACACTTCCATGGGAAACTGGACTAATTCCTCAAATCAGTGCCTGGCCAGCCGATCTGTGGTTCATATGTTGGACTGCGTGCAGCCAGCAGTAACAGCCTGGTTGATCAGGATTTGATCCTCTAGTAGGCCTGGTCTGGGACCGGTATTAATGCCATTTATTTGATAATGCAACTTCTGAGTGGCTTCAAACTTAATGTGGGAAATTACCTGCAGGAGGTTTACATGGTATTACCTGAATTATTTCCTGCAAGTAATTTGGGTGAGATAAGTGGGACCTAGTCACAGTAGGTCGCCAAACTGTCACTCCCTCGATGCCCACTCCCTATCATTCCCACAAAAAATGCTAGACCTAACATTAAATTAATAATTCCAACATTAAAACCTGCTACTCGTAAATTAAAGTTGTGTGGACTGTATATGTTTAGGCTTGCTGGGTACGCACAATGTAATTATTGTACATAAATTAAAATAGTGTTATTAGAAAGGAAATTTGTATTACCACTTACCATTTAATTACTGGATCATAAGTATTATTTTTGGTAACATCCTAACGCTACCACTAAGCTAGAATTTACGATGGTCAACGCAAAAAATATTGTACATTATGGGTAAGCGTCACTTAGCTAAGGTGTGTTGTTGGGAAGGATTGGAGTTCTCTATTTTTCCATCCTTGTTGCCGAATTGTAAGGGTTTTCCACACCATTTATTCCAATGCTTCTTCAGGAACGTGTCAGCAATTTCTAAATTACGGATTGCAGCCGATATATACCAATTGACCTTCGAGAACGCTTGATTACATTGCACGATTCAGTCCAGTGTTGACACATTAAATTCATTATGGCATCCCTCTACCGCTGTTGTGCACCTTCCCCCCTTACTCGAAATTTCTCGAAAGGGTCAAATCAGCATCAAATTTTAATACGCAATTATTATATTATTCATTTATATGTTCTACATTTAGTAAAATTATGTAAAACAAAAAATCCACACTTAATGTGCGTGTAGGTATTTAAGAATATTGGTCTCTGAAAGGTTTGAATTAGTATTTTTCCATTTTTATTGAAGGAATTTGGATATTAATTTCCATATGATGACTTGTGAATGTGATACCCTTCAAATTTTCAGCATTAATATTTAACTGTATTAGCAACTTATTCTGCACTATTCTAATCACGTGCATTGAGGCACAGGAGATTGGGGTTTTGGACACGGGGATATATAAGAATATAAGGAACACTGCAGCAGATCTACTGGCCCATGCGAGGCAGGTCCAAGTCATCTAAGCCACTGACCCAAGATTCTTTGCAGCTACTGAAATACATCCAGTTATTTTTAAATATTCGTGTATAATTTGGGTGTTTTCATTGTGTAAATTCTTGAGGAAGAGAAGGGAAGGGGGTAGGGAGGACGGTATGGGATGAGAGGTGAGGTAGGGAATGGCGTCAGGGAGAGAAGGGGAGTGTAATGTATGGAAAGCGAGATATATGGTAGGGAGGGAAGGAAGAGAGTAAGTAGGTAATGTGTGAGAGATAAGGTAGGAAATTAAAGGAGGGAGGGTAGGTAATGTATTGGAGACGTAAGATAAGGAAGAGAATGTTGAAAATTAGACACGTGTGCAACATCTTGGTATCTTTATTGTAGACGTTTCGCCATCCAGTGGCTTTATCAATACAAATTCTAGGACAAAACTTGAAGACACTAGAACTATATACAAAAAATGAGGTAATCAGTCCCTCAGCCTTGGAGTTGGTGTGAACTTAGTTTTGTCCTGAATCTGTATTGATGAAGCCACTGGAGGGCGAAACGTCTACAATAAAGATACCAAGATGTTGCACATGTGTTTTATTTTGATCTTGTCGTTATTGTATACCATTCATGAAGTAGACAATGTTGGTGTTTTGTTTACTATATCTGGTTTTATTGAGTATCATACACTTGTACACTGGTGCAACAAACACTGATAATATTGGTATTCAGTAGCATAGAATTGTGTAGATTTAACATAAGATAATACGTTGAAGTTAGTGTTAACTATTTCCATTGTTGAAAGAGGTGGCATAAGAGCAGCAGCACCGCCCCCTTTGCGGCTGCCGCCACTACCAAGTGGCGGTGGCGGGAGGGAGGGGCAGCTCCAGGCCTACCTTCTCTTAATTACCTCTCCAGTCACACACTTCCTCTTCCTCCCGCCCTTTCTTGCTTCCCGCACCATCCATCCTTCTCCCCTATCACCCTCCTGCCCCCTCCGTCCTTCTCCACCTCCCTCCTATCCCCTCCCTCCCGGCCGCCGAGGCCCATTTATTCCTTCCGTGGCTCGCCTGCCTTAACACTCCCCTTGGTGTACTCGCACTCCCCCTCCCCCGCCCCGGTATGCCGCCTGCTCCCCCATCTTGGCTTAACATCCGGCGGAAGAAGGTGGGGTGGGAGAGGCGTGGACAGTTGGAGAAGGTAGCAGAAGCGTCTTGTGGTTCGCGCCTCTTCCCCCACCTCCCCTACCTTTCTCTTACCAGTTGTTTGAGGAAACTTGAGCCGCACCTCCCTCACCCACGCTACCCTTGGGGAAGGGGTGACTCCTAGCTCAGTGGTGAGAGCACTTCACCCAATCGCAAGGTCCCGGATTCGATTCCCACGAGAGGAGTAATCTATATGAGAAAGTTTCCTTACATCTATGCTGCCCCTGCCAACTTGGCTGTAAAAATAGATGTGTTGAATTTGTGGGTCACATCTATACCTGGACTGGAGTATACCTGGAGAGGATTTCAGGGATCAACGTCTCCGCGGCCCGGTCTGCAATCAGGCCTCGAGGTGGATCAGAGCCTGATCAACCAGGCTATTGTTGCTGGCCCCACTCAAACCGACGTACGAATCACAGCCCGACTGATCAGGTACTGATTTCAGGTGCCTCCCCAGCGCCTTCTTGAAGACAGCCAGGGGTCTATTGGTAATCCCCCTTATGTATGCTGGGAGGCAGTTGAACAGTCGTGGGCCACTAATACTTATTGTATTGTCCCTTATCGTACTCGTGGCTCATGGAAAAATTGTCTTGGAGAACTCCAGTCCTGGAATGTTATATCCTGTGAATGACAACACTTTACCACCACCACCACTGAACATCACTACTATTGAACACCACTACTATTGATCAGGGCCTGATCAACCAGGCTGTTACTGCTGGCCGCACGTAGTCCAACGAACGAACCACAGCCCGGCTGATCTAGTACTAAGTATCTGTCCAGTTCCCTCTTGAAGACAACCAGGGGTCTATTGGTAATTTCCCTTATGGCTGGTGAGAGGCTGTTTAACAGTCTTGGGCCCCGGACACTTATGGCGTTTTAGTGTACCAATGGCGTCCCAAATTTTCATTGGGCGTATGTTACATTGCCTGACAAGTCTTTTGTTTTCGTAGGGAGTGATTTCTGTGTGCAGATTAGGGACCAGTTCCTCTAGGTCCCAGAGAAAAATTCTAAAGTCTAGGATTTTCCAGGTGTAGATTATCATGTATCTCTCGCCTGCGTTCCAGAGAGTACAAGTCAAGTGCTTCAAATCGTTCCCAGTAGTTAAGGTGTTTGATGGAACTTATATGTGCAGTAAAGGTTCTCAACTCTATATATCCTTGGTAAATTAGACATCTAGATTATGCTGCACAGTTTTGGTCACCGTATTACAGAATGGATATAAATGCTCTGGAAAACGTACAAAGGAGGATGACTAAGTTGATCCCATGTATCAGAAATCTTGCCTATGAGGATAGACTGAGGGCCCTGAATCTGCACTCTCTAGAAAGGCGTAGAATTAGGGGGGATATGATTGAGGTGTATAAATGGAAAACAGGAATAAATAAAGGGGATGTAAATAGCGTGCTAAAAAGATCTAGTATTGACAGGACTCGCAGCAATGGCTTTAAGTTGGATAAATTCAGATTCAGGAAGGATATAGGAAAGCATTGGTTTGGTAATAGAGTTGTCGATGAATGGAACAAACTCCCGAGTACAGTTATAGAGGCTAAAACGTTGTGTAGTTTTAAAAATAGGCTAGATAAACATATGAGTGGGTGCGGGTGGGTGTGAGTTGGTCCTGACTAGCTTGTGCTACTAGGTCAGATGCCGTGCTCCTTCCTTAAGTGAATGTAACCTGACCTGGATGGGTCGGGGCATTGGCTTAAGCCGGTGGGAGAATTGGACCTGCCTCGCATGGGCCAGTAGGCCTGCTGCAGTGTTCCCTCTTTCTTATGTTCTTATGTTCTTATATACACTCTAGATCTGCAATTTCATTTGTCTTGAATGGAGATGTTAATGTACAGCAGTATTCCAGCCTAGAGAGAACAAGTCATGTACTTTGTTATATAGTTTGGCAAAATCCACATAAATCACGTCTAAAAGTATGTTTAGCTTTTCTTTGCATGTGTGTGTGATTTTCTTGTACTGCTCTAATAGGTGAGAAAGGCAAGATGTTTCTGGTGTGAACCTATGTTTACACACTGGTGGTGTAGTTGGTACTTAGTACCTTCTCAAAGACTTACGGTGTGTGCTATTACTATTGGAATAAAGTCTTGTGTTATCACTTTCCAGCTTGAATATGAAAATGCTATGTAATACCGACAAGTTGATAAGTAAGACACACATGCAACAGTCAGGCAGCTTTATTCCGAAACGTTTCGCCTACATATTAGGCTTCTTCAGTCGAATACAGAAGAGTTTAGCAGAAGCAGTAGAGATGTGAAGACGATGTAATCAGTCCATCGCCTGTGTAGGCGAAATGTTTAGGAATAAAGATACGTAACTGTTGAATATGTGACTTATCAAGTTTCCAGCTTTACCATGAGTCACGTGGGTTAAGTATTTCAAGTAGTAAATTTGTTGTTTCCTTTATGAGGGGCAGCTACGTGTCATTCTGAGGGTGTCTGCTGCTATCTCGCCTGTGTATATGCACCAGTGCTAAGCCACGCCTAGTCTTACCTAAGCCACGCCTAGTCTTACCTAAGCCACGCCTAGTCTTACCTAAGCCACGCCTAGTCTTACCTAAGCCACGCCTAGTCTTACCTAAGCCACGCCTAGTCTTACCTAAGCCACGCCTAGTCTTACCTAAACCACGCCTAGTCTTACCTAAGCCACGCCTAGTCTTACCTAAGCCACGCCTAGTCTTACCTAAGCCACGCCTAGTCTTACCTAAGCCACGCCTAGTCTTACCTAAGCCACGCCTAGTCTTACCTAAGCCACGCCTAGTCTTACCTAAGCCACGCCTAGTCTTACCTAAGCCACGCCTAGTCTTACCTAAGCCACGCCTAGTCTTACATATAAATGTATCGGTCAAGGTATCAGATGCTGACTACTTGAGCATTATGACAATTACTTTTTGGATGTTAAATATTTTTTTTATTAACACATCGGCTATTTTCCACCACTGCTATTGAACACCACCACTGAACACCACTACCATTGAACACCACTACCATTGAACACCATCACTGAACACTACCATTGAACACCATCACTGAACACCATTACCATTGAACACCACCACTGAACACAATACCATTGAACACCACTACCATTGAACACCACTACTATTGAACACCACCATTGAACACAACTACCATTGAACACCACTATCATTGAACACCACTACTACTGAACACTACTTTTGAACACCACCACTGAACACCACCACTGAACACCACCACTGAACACCACCATTGAACACTACCATGGAACACTACTACTATTAAACACCACCATTGAACACCACCACTGAACACTACCATTGAACACTACCACTGAACACCACTACCATTGAACACTACCACTGAACACCACTACCATTGAACACCACTACTATTGAATACTACCACTGAGCACCACCACCACTGAACACTACCACTGAACCCCCCCCACCGAACACAACTACCATTGAACACTACCACTGAACACCCCCCACCGAACACCACTACCATTGAACACTACCACTGAACACCACTACCACTGAACACCACTACCACTGAACACTACCACTGAACACTACCATTGAACACTACCATTGAACACTACCATTGAACACTACCATTGAACACTACCATTGAACACCACCGCTGAACATCACTACCACTAAATACCACCACTGAACATCACTGCCATTGAACATCACCACCATTACCACTGAACATCACCACCATTACCACTGAACATCACCACCATTACCACTGAACATCACCACCATTACCACTGAACATCACCACCATTACCACTGAACATCACCACCATTACCACTGAACATCACCACCATTACCACTAAACACCAGCACTACCACTGAATACCACTACCACTGAACACCACCACCACTGCTACTGAACACCATTACCACTAAACACCACCATTACCACTGAACCCCTCCACTACCATTAAACAACACTACCACTGAACACCAGTACTTCCTGTGCAGAATTTTCAGATTCATGTACCACTACTGCTGTTGAACAACATAACTAGTCCCTCTCTCCCCTCATATCTTAAGATAGTAATTCCTATTTTAAAAAGGCGAAATTATGAATGTCTCTGTGAGTGTGTGTCGGTGCCAAGTGTCGTGCTTCCTGCAGTAGTTTTGGCTGTGTGTGTGTGTCAGTGCCAAGTGTTGTGCTTCCTGCAGTATTGGTGTGTCTGTGTGTCAGTACCAAGTGTTTGCTTCCTGCAGTAGTGTTATCTGTCTGTTGTGTAGTGCAAGGTTTGTTCTCATATGTGTGTGTGTGTCAGTCCAAGTGTTGTGCTTCCTGCAGTAGTGTTATCTGTGTGTGTGTGTCAGTGCCAAGTGTTGTGCTTCCTGCAGTATTGGTGTGTCTGTGTGTCAGTACCAAGTGTTGTGCTTCCTGCAGTAGTGTTATCTGTCTGTGTGTGTCAGTGCCAAGTGTTGTGCTTCCTGCAGTATTTATCTGTCTGTGTGTGTCAGTGCCAAGTGTTGTGCTTCCTGCAGTATGTGTGTGTCTGTGTGTCAGTACCAAGTGTTGTGCTTCCTGCAGTTGTGTTGTCTGTATGTGTCAGTGCCAAGTGTTGTGCTTGCTGCAGTAGTTTTGTCTGTGTGTGTCAGTGCCAAGTGTCGTGCTTCTTGCAGTAGTTTTGTCTGTGTGTGTCAGTATCAAGTGTCGTGCTTCTTGCAGTAGTTTTGTCTGTGTGTGTGTGTGTCAGTGCCAAGTGTCGTGCTTCTTGCAGTAGTTTTGTCTGTGTGTGTCAGTGCCAAGTGTCGTGCTTCTTGCAGTAGTTTTGTCTGTGTGTGTCAGTGCCAAGTGTCGTGCTTCTTGCAGTAGTTTTGTCTGTGTGTGTCAGTGCCAAGTGTCGTGCTTCTTACAGTAGTTTTGTCTGTGTGTCAGTGCCAAGTGTCGTGCTTCTTGCAGTAGTTTTGTCTGTGTGTGTGTGTGTGTCAGTGCTAAGTGTCGTGTTGCAGTAGTTCTTGCAGTAGTTTGTTGTGTGTCAGTGCAAGTGTCGTGCTTCTTGCAGTAGTTTTGTCTGTGTGTTGTTTTTTTTCAGTGCCAAGTGTCGTGCTTCTTGCAGTAGTTTTGTCTGTGTGTGTGTGTGCCAGTGCCAAGTGTCGTGGTTCTTGCAGTAGTTTTGTCTGTGTGTGTGTGTCAGTACCAAGTGTCGTGGTTCTTGCAGTAGTTTTGTCTGTGTGTGTGTGTGTGTGTGTCAGTGCTAAGTGTCGTATTCTTGCAGTAGTTTTGTCTGTGTGTGTGTGTCAGTACCAAGTGTCGTGCTTCTTGCAGTAGTTTTGTCTTGTGTGTGTGTGTGTGTCAGTGCTAAGTGTCGTATTTCTTGCAGTAGTTTTGTCTGTGTGTGTGTGTCAGTACCAAGTGTCGTGCTTCTTGCAGTAGTTTTGTCTGTGTGTGTGTGTGTGTCAGTGCTAAGTGTCGTGCTTCTTGCAGTAGTTTTGTCTGTGTGTGTGTGTGTGTGTGTGTGTGTCAGTGCCAAGTGTCGTGCTTCTTGCAGTAGTTTTGTCTCTGTGAGTGTGTGTCAGTACCAAGTGTCGTGCTTCCTGCAGTAGTTTTGTCTCTTAACCTTTTAGTACATTAACACATTTCGTGTTTGGCATCTTGGCTTCTATTGTACCTGATGCATTTCCTTCTTGGCTTCTGTCGTACCTACGTTTGAAACCGTATATGGATTTTATTTCCTACCTGTTGGAAGAAGTCTGAAGAGCTATAGGCTTTGATCCAGGCCTCTTTTTTTTTTCTCTCTCTACCAAGTCAGTCAGTCCTTCACTTTACCGATGACCATAAGTAATTTGTATATTCTGATTGCAAAAAGATGTCAATCTCCGTGCATTTTTTTCGGTTTATCTTTCAAAGCTGCTCATTTCATTGTGTAACTATGGTATAGTCGACTAAGACCCACATCCTCATTTTCTTGACTATTTTGTGCAGCCCTGCTGTATGTCATTTGCAGTGCTTCTCTGTTTTTGTGATCTTGTGAGAATGAGTAGGAGCTGCCTATTATGGATCATTTGGTATAAATCTTGGCAATGGATACCCACATTTGGTTTAAGAAAGACACTTGGACATACACTAGACATATTACAAAATGTTGTAGTCCTGGGGTCGTGATAACACCCTTCGTGCATAAGGGGGGGAAGTCACCAACAAGCCCCTAGCTGTTTTCTAGAGGAAACTCGACAGATTCCTCAAAACAGACCCTGATCACCCGGGTTGTGGTACATACATTGAACTACAGGTGACAAGCAGTTGCAACAGCTTGATCGATGAGGCCAGCAACCAGGAGGCCTCTGGTCTGGGACCGCGGGGGCGTCGATCTCTGAAAGCGACTCCAAGTAAGGTCCCTGGACCGTAACATTTTCTCAAATGTCCTAGTGTCTGCTCACGTTTCTTACACGAGTCGCTGGGCCTACTACAGTGTTCCGTTTTTCTTATGTTCTTATGAGTGAGTAGCAGCTCCCTAACATTTGCCATTAGGCCTACTGGTGTGTTTATTTCTGTGTTTGGCGTCGTGCCAGCTCGCAAAATCAAATCTTCCCTTTGTCTGAAATTGCAGGTTGTCAGGGTGTGCGCACGCGTGTACGTGTACACGCATGGTGACTGCCGTACAGGTCAGTAACACCAGGAACGCCCCGTAGCGTAACTTAACAATTTCCTGCGGTGAGTCCCCCACATGAAGGATGCAGAGTGACTGTGATTGTTTGGTTGCTGCTGTAAGTAGTCGCCTGAGGGACATAATGAGGAGGGTGAGAAACACCTGACTCACTCTACCACAACTCTCACTTAAATGACTAGTTTGAGCACCGCTTTAAACTACCACCAGCACGGGTTAAAGGTCGCTAATAACTATGTTGTTAAACACCCATTGTGGAATTCTCACTGTATAAGCTCTAAGCACGTGTTACAGCTGGCGCACAAGTGAATATTGAGTATGTGCTGATAACTTATTTACCAGTTGTCAAAGACACTTGACCATTTGTGTGTTCGGAGTTTACTGTCTCAACTTAATCTTAAGAAATGCTTCCTTCCAAGGAAGGGCATTCACGACAACAATGAGCACTTGATCCAAAGAATTGGCTCTAGGTTTCCCTTGGATGAAAACTCATTACCTCCATTTCCGTAGGTGTTGCATGACCTTTACGTAATAAGCATTTCATCATCAGTAAATAATAATAATAATAATTACAAATATAGAGATCGCTGTGGGATGCGAGGAAGGTATCCTGGTATTGCATTACCTCAGTTCCTTGTGCCTCAATACACGCGAAACGAATAGTACAGAGTGCGGCATACGTTTTTAGTGCAGATAAGTATTACCGTTGAAGATATGAAACGAATTTGGTGAGTTATTCAAGTTTTCACATGAACGCTAATTCCTAATTTTTTCGTTAAAAATGGCAAATTACGACATAAACAGCCCAAAACTAATTCAACCCTTCCAAAAAGAAACTCCAGCTTTGAAAGCAGGCTGAAGAGGATTCATTTATCTCAGACCAATATACTAAAATTCACCAGCAGCTAACACTTTGCATTATCAAGTGATCAATATTTATTACAAAGATGATCAGTATTTCAGTTTTTCCAGTTTATCCACGATGGAAAATCAGGTCCTACACGGCTAAGATCATTCCAATTTTTTCTCTAGGTAAGATTGACCAACGTTTAAAGTGTAAATAATTAAACTTGTAAGCAATTAAATATTTTATTTAAACTTTGGGTGCATAACATATTATTTGAGAGTGATTTTGAGAACATAGATGTTATGTGCATGTGAAAGTATATTGTATATATATAACCTGATGAAACTAAACTCTGACGTCTTACTGATCACGAGACACATTCTCCAGCTATTTCACACATACAAATTTTATTAAAACAAATTGGCACAGAAAAGCTTTATCAAGCTAAAATGAAGTCAGTGTTTGTTTTGAGGAAAACACTTGGCACAACAGGTGTTTACAGGTGACCAGAAGTGGCATTATCCAGTGTATGCATCGAATCCAAGTAAATTTGTTCATGTGTAGCCTAAATGCTAAAACTTTTTGTCTGTTTCATTAGATGAATCAGCCATTAAAGACTGATGTCAATCACAGTTTATTTTAATAATTGGAAAATGCTAAACCAGTAGGGGTCATATATTGCCTATGGAATATTATGCATTCATATTAGATCCAAGGAAGTGGAGGATAAGTCTAGTTCCTTGGATCAAGAGTCACTAGCATCAAAGCAAATTAATATATTAATATGAAATAATGATTTCCCTTTACAAACGCTCTTCTGTGGTCTACACAGCGTTGAAATTTTGTAGCTGATCAACAGAGGCTTTCTAAAGTTATCTCGAGGAAACCATTTTCATTAATGGTCTATATAAAATAGAGCAGAGGGGACCCGCATTTGTTCATCAAAACTTTAATTAGTAGTGGTTAACCAGGGTTGAGAATTTTCATTAATCAGATAAGGCATTGTAAAGTTGTAAAGAAAAGTCCTGAAGAAAGTTAACAGTAGTGTAAAATAAGAACATCACTATATATCTAAATAAAGAAAAATTGTATTACATTGTTCAACATCTTACCATTATGCATAAGGGGGATTACTAATAGACCGCTATCTGCCTTCAAGAAGGAAGTGGAAAGATACCTAAAGTCAGTGCCTGACCAGCTGGGCTGTGATTCATACCTCGGATTGCGTGTGACCAGCAAGTAACACCCTGGTTGATCAGGCCATGATCCAACGTGAGACCTGGTAATTGAACCGGGCCACAAGGGCATTGATCCAGGAGCACCTTCAAGGTAGACTCCAGGTAGATAGGTTGGAACTTGCCAACTTCCCTCCTGGTCTCAAGATAATCCCTTTCATATATGATGGCAAACTGTTGAAGTCTTGGGAACCTTATACTTGTTAGGTACTCCACAAGGAAGACTTTCAAGAGTTTGCCTAATTTTTTTTTCTTCGCGCATATTCGAGAACGCTTCATTGAATCAGCTTAAAATTTTCAACACTTGTGTACGGTAATTAGGACCATATTCTTGGAACAAATGGCATGTTCACGTGCCCTACGACCAGAGTTGTAGGACCTATTCTCAGCTTCTAGGAATGACTGATAACTTCCAAGACCCTCAGCGACGGCGGAGAAAGTATAGTATGTAGGTGGTAGATTTAACCATTTTGTGTGAAAAATAGTGTGGATTTTTTATTCCTGTTAAATCATGTAAATAAATTTCAGGTTACCTAATTTGTTGATGTAAACTAATTAAAAAAAAGAAACGTGGAGTCCGTACCATAACAGGAGAATCAGTCACCTGATCGGCTTCAAATTCTCACCATTAGTGTTGTTTCCTGGTTCATGCTGCCAGTGCCATCACTCCTGATTTGTCAGTTTCATTGAATAAATAGTGATATTCATTTACATACAATAACTGATTAATGATGCTTTTGATTTGCTTCAAAGGTTCATTAAGGGCTTTGAACAATACTTGTGTCTAATATATAGAATGCTTAAGTGTGTCCTTGATTTTGTGATGGACCAGGTGCTTTAGCTCCTTCAGTACCCTCTTTTATAGTGCCCTGATTATCAAAGCATATTCCATGGATGGAGTTGGTGGGTTGGGTAGGAATTTTTGTTTGTGGGATTGGTTTTGGGTTTGAGGGGGACCTGCCTAGTGTGGACCAGTTGGCTTGCTGCAGTGTTCCTTATTTCTATGTTCTTGTGAGTGAGAGGGGTTGGATTTGAACGGGACTTGCACAATTGTTGGGGGGTTGTCGGGGCTTGTTGCTTGGATTGGGATGGGTTGGACAAATATTTTTGTTGGTGGGTTGGTTTTGACATGGATCTGCCATGTATGGGCCAGTAGGCCTGTTGCAGTGTTCCTCCTTTCTTATGTTCTTGTAGCAAGGTTCTTGCGTCTTATTTTGTTTACTGAGGTAGCGTTGTTGGCTGCGTCACTACTGGCCTACACTCCCTGGCTACATCATAATCACCACCAACCTTTCCTTATTGATCTCCTCAACACATTATTCTCATCTGCAACAGTTACCCTGACCCATCCTACCTGCAACAATTACCCTGACTCATCCTACCTGCAACAGTTACCCTGACCCATCCTACCTGCAACAGTTACCCTGACCCATCCTACCTGCAACAGTTACCCTGACCCATCCTACCTGCAACAATTACCCTGACCCATCCTACCTGCAACAGTTACCCTGACCCATCCTACCTGCAACAGTTACCCTGACCCATCCTACCTGCAACAGTTACCCTGACCCATCCTACCTGCAACAATTACCCTCAGTGAGTAGGGGAATAAATTCTTAGGTAGTGGTGGTTTTGATAAGGACCTGCCTTGTATGGGCCAGTAGGCCTTCTGCAGTGTTCCTCCATTCTTATGTTCTTATTCCATCTGCAAGTTACCCCTAACCCTTCCCATCCGAAAGTTACCCCGAACCCTTCTCGTCTGTAACAGTTACCCGCAATCCCTTCCCACCACATCACCCTTTCCTTTCCCCTCCCACCCCACCATCAACCCAGCAACCCCACCATCAACCCAGCCACCCTGTGTTCGGCCACCCAGCCGGAAGTTAATATTATCGTGTGTTAACCAGGCTTCCGCTAACCTTACGCTACCACCATCACCCTCCTTCACTAACACCCGCACACCAGTATCTGCTCACGCACGCCCACCCACCAACACACAACCGCGCACGCACACACACACACACACAACTGGAAGCTGAAGACTCAGATGAGTCAAAGGGATGTTAGGAAGCACTTCTTCAGCCATAGAGTAGTTAGGAAGTGGAATAGTCTAGCGAACGATATAGTGGAGTCGGGAACCATACATAGTTTTAAGACAAGGTATGATAAAGCTCATGGAGCAGGGAGAGCAGAGACCCAGTAGCGGACAGCGAAGAGGCGGGGCCAGAAGCTGAGTCTCGACCCCTGCAACTACAATTAGGTGAGTACAATTAGGTGAGTACACACACACACACACACACACACACACACACACAAACACAAACACACACAAACACAAACACACACACACACACACACACAAACCTAGCAAACCTAAGAACAGCATTCTGACATCGTAATAAGGAATCGTTCAGGACCCTCTACACTGTGTACGTTAGGCCCATATAGGAGTATGCAGCACCTGTTTGGAACCCACACCTAGCCAACCACGTAAAGAAACTAGAGAAAGTGCAAAGGTTTGCAACAAGACTAGTCCCGGAGCTAAGGGGTATGTCCTACGAGGAGAGGTTAAGGGAAATCGACCTGACGACACTGGAGGACAGGAGAGATAGGGGGGAGATGATAACGACATATAAAATACTGGGAGGAATTGACAAGGTGGACAGAGACAGAATGTTCCAGAGATGGGACACAGCAACAAGGGGACTTAATTGGAAGTTGAAGACTCAGATGAACCACAGGGATGTTAGGAAGTATTTCTTCAGTCAGAGTGGTCAGGAAGTGGAATAATTTGAGAAGCGATGTAGTGGAGGCAGAATTCATTCATAGCTTTAAGAAGAGGTATGATAAAGCTCATGGCGCAGGGAAAGTGACCCAGTAGAGGCCAGTGAAGAGGCGGGGCCAGGAGCTATGAATCGACCCCTGCAACCACAACTAGGTGAATACACACACACACACACACACATACATACAACAGGCCTAGTGTCTAATCGACATGTGCCTAGGACAAAATGGTAACTAACACACACACACACACACACACAAAAGTGGTCCCAGTTTTTAAGAAAAGAGACAGACACGGAACATTAAACTACAGACCAGTGTCACTGACATGTATAGTATGCAAAATCATGGAGAGTGTTGGAGCACCTAGAAAAGAATGAGCTTATTTACAACATCCAGCAATGTTTCAGGGAAGTCCTGTGTCACAAACATACTGGAGTTTTACAAGGTGACGGCAGTAAGAGAGAGAGAGGTGGCTAGAATGTATTTCTTGGCCTGTCTGAAGGCTTTCGACACGGTTCCACACAAGAGACTTTGCAAAAGCTAAAGGATCAGGCTGGTATAACAGGGAAGACACTGTAGTGGATCCGAGAATACCTGACAGGAAGACATCAACGAGTCATGGTACGTGACGAGGTATCAGAGTGAGCGCCTGTGACTAGCGGGGTTCCACAGGGGTCAGTCCTAGGACTGGTGCTGTTTCTGGTATATGTGAATGCCATGACAGAAGGGATAGATTCAGAAGTGTCCCTGTTTGCAGACGATGTGAAACTAATGAGAATTCAATGGGATGAGGATCAGGCAGGACTACAAAGGGATTTGACAAGGCTGCAAGCCTGGTCCAGAAAATGGCTCTTGGAGTTTAATCCCACCAAGTGCAAAGTGATGAAGATTGGGGAAGAGCAAAGAAGACCGCAGACAGTACAGACTAGGAGGGCCAAAAATTGCAAACCTCACTCAAGGAAAAGGATCTCTGGGTGAGTATAATACCAAGCATATCTCCTGAGGCACACAGACAAATAACTGCTGCAGCATATTTTCGCCTGCCAAGCCTAAGAATAGCGTTTCGGGACCTCAGTAAGGAATCGTTCAAGACTCTGTACACCGTGTACGTCAGGTCCATACTGGAGTATACAGCACCTGTTTGGAACCCACCTGGTCAAGCACGTCAAGAAATTAGAGAAGGTGCAAAGGTTTGCAACAAGACTAATTCCAGAGCTAAGGGGAATGTCCTACGAAGAAAGGTTAAATGAAATCGGCCTGACGACACTGGAGGACAGGAGGGTTAGGGGAGACATGATAACGACATACAAAATACTGCGAGGAATTGACAAGGTGGACAGAGACAGAATGTTCCAGAGATGGGACACAGAAATAAGGGGTCACAATTGGAAGTTGAAAGACTCAGATGAATCACAAGGATGTTAGGAAGTATTTTTTCAGTCACCGAGTTGTCAGAAAGTGGAATAGTCTGGGAAGTGATGTAGTGGAGGCAGGATCCATACATAGGTTTAAGAAGAGGTATGATAAAGCTCATGGAGCAGGAAAAGTGACCTATTAGCGGCCAGTGAAGAGGCGGGGCCAGGAGCTGTGACTCGACACCTGCAACCGCAACTAGGTGATTACACACACACACACACACACACACACACACACACACACGAAAATAACTCCTGAATTGGTGTGAAGCAAAACATTCAATGCAAACAATACACAAACAATTGAAACGAAATAACCACCTACACTTTATATCTACGAGGAAGTTCTGTAAATGATATAGTAACACGCTTAATGGAAACAAAGAAGGCAGCTAGATTAATGGAAACAAAGAAGGCAGCTAGATTAATGGAAACAAAGAAAGCAGCTAGATTAATGGAAACAAAGAAGGCAGCTAGATTAATGGAAACAAAGAAGGCAGCTAGATTAATGGAAACAAAGAAGGCAGCTAGATTAATGGAAACAAAGAAGGCAGCTAGATTAATGGAAACAAAGAAGGCAGCTAGATTAATGGAAACAAAGTAGACAGCTAGATTAATGGAAACAAAGTAGACAGCTAGATTAATGGAAACAAAGAAAGCAGCTAGATTAATGGAAACAAAGAAGGCAGCTAGATTAATGGAAACAAAGTAGACAGCTAGATTAATGGAAACAAAGAAGGCAGCTAGATTAATGGAAACAAAGAAGGCAGCTAGATTAATGGAAACAAAGAAGGCAGCTAGATTAATGGAAACAAAGAAGGCAGCTAGATTAATGGAAACAAAGAAGGCAGCTAGATTAATGGAAACAAAGTAGACAGCTAGATTAATGGAAACAAAGTAGACAGCTAGATTAATGGAAACAAAGAAGGCAGCTAGATTAATGGAAACAAAGAAGGCAGCTAGATTAATGGAAACAAAGAAGGCAGCTAGATTAATGGAAACAAAGAAGGCAGCTAGAAAAATGGAAACAAAGAAGGCAGCTAGATTAATGGAAACAAAGCAGACAGCTAGATTAATGGAAACAAAGAAGGCAGCTAGATTAATGGAAACAAAGAAGGCAGCTAGATTAATGGAAACAAAGAAGGCAGCTAGATTAATGGAAACAAAGAAGGCAGTTAGATTAATGGAAACAAAGAAGGCAGCTAGATTAATGGAAACAAAGAAGGCAGCTAGATTAATGGAAACAAAGAAGGCAGCTAGATAATTCAAACAAAGAAGGTAAATGGATTAATACAAATACAGTTAGATTGTTACAAAGGAAAGAATGCAAACAAGGATCTACCTGGTGCGGAATCAATGTAGATGAATGGAAACAAAGAAGGTAGGTAGATTAATGTAAACAATGAATGCAGGTAGATAAATGGAACGATTGTAGGTAGATCAGTGGAAACAGCGTCTACCTGGAGGGTGTTCTGGGAGTTATCGCCCCCGTAGCTTAGGCCTGGAATCAGGGCCTGATTAACCAGTCTGTTACTGCCGGCCATAAGCAAACCGACGTACGAACCACAGCCCGGCTAGTCAGGTACTGACTTAAGGTGTCTGTCCAGCTCCCTCTTGAAGACAGCTAGGGGTCTATTGGTAATCCCCCTTATGTATATTGGGAGCCAGTTGAACGGTCTTGGGCCCCTGACACTTATTATTTATTTTCTTGGTGTACTCACATCATCCCTGCTTTTCATTGGGAGGGATGTTGCAACCACTGCCGAGTCTTTTGCTTTCATAGGGAGAGAATTCCGTGTTCAGATTTGAGACTAGTCGCTCTAAGATTATCCAGGTGTAAATTATGATGTATCTTTCTCACATGCATTCCAAGGAGTACAGGTCAAGGAACTTTAAACGGTCCCAGTACTTGAGGCGCTTGACTGTACGTACTTGTATATGCAGTGAAAGTTCTCAGCATATTCTCCAGATCTACAATTTTTGCTTGCTTTGAAAGCAGCCATTAGTGTATAGCAGTATTCCAGCCTAGAGAGAACAGATGATTTCAATAGAATCATCATTGGCGTGGTATCCCTTGTTTTGAAGATTCTCATTATCCTATCATTTTCCTAGCAGATATGTTAATGACATTGTTGTGATCTTTGCAAGGAACATCTTGACATTATCACTCCCATAGTCTTCACATTAGTTTTCCTCTTTATTACGGGGTTAGAATTTGTTTTATACTCCAACTGAAATTTGACCTCATTGAACTTCATATATTGTTTTCTGTGGCCCATTTGAAGACTTGGTTTATATCTGCTTGTAGATTTGGAATGTCCTCAATGGATAACACTCAGATTTATCAACAAAGGAGTAGTACACAAATCAATGTATCCACAGAAACAAGTGGTTTTAAAGCAAAGAACATTCTGCAACAGACAGAGATTCAAACCCGAGTCATTTAGGCAGCCTCTCGGGAAGATAGCTAAACTTGATTCCCTAGACCACTGTGCCATCGTGGCACAATGACATTAGGTGTCTAGTGAGAACACTAGGCATATTTTCCCTACTGCCGGCCACATTTTGGGAGTGGTAAGTTCCGAGACTAATTTCATCCTCCTGCTTGGAGGTGTCCAGAGCTTAGCTTGCTTCCCGGGACGCTGCGTAAATAACTCAAATAACTCGCTTTTGATTTTTGGCCAGTCGCAGTATGTTCATGGCCGGGCTCAGAGAGTAGATACTCTCGAAACTCTTCAAAGGTAAGGTAAGGATGCATTGATTTGTGTCCTCCCCTGAGGTCGTCAAGTTCAGTTTTTCAACCTCTCCTCATAGTGCAGTCCTCTCAGTTCTTGTACTAGCTTGATTGTTACATTTGGATCTTTTCCAGTTTCTTCACATGCTTGACCAGGTGTGGACTCCATGCTGGGGCTTCATACTCAATGATTTCCCTAACGTGTGTCATGAATAAGGTTATAAAGGATTCTTTATTCAAGTTCCTGAATGCTGTTCTGAGGTTTGCTAATTTCCAGTACCTGTTGGTCTGTTCTGTCTACAGTGACTTCTGATAGTTCTTCACTTTTCTCTGTGAAGACTTTTTGAATTTTTTGCTAAGCACTTTATACTTCTGGCATTCTCAGTTGGCCTTTGACACTATTATTTTTCAAACTGTCTTTCAGCCCCTCTTCTTATTCTTGGATATTCGTTTCTAAGCTCTCCTGCTTGCCTCTCGGTGTAGGGTTTACAGCAGTGTTCAAAGACATTGTTGTTTGAGATCATTTGTTAGACTCAGCTAGCATTTTCACAGCTGAACTGTGTGCAATTCTCATAGCAATTATCCTTATTTTATCCAGGCCTACCTCAACATTTGTGGTAGTCTCGGACTCCTTTAGCGCTTTAGTAAGCTCTCAAAAAATTTAATTCGCCCCATCCCCTAGTTCTTCATATACAACTTTGGTTGTGCCACATTTCAAGCAAAAACCAAAAAATCGTTTTCTGTTGGGTCCCTGGGCATGTTGATGTTCAGAGCAAAAAGCAGGCAGACTCTGCTGCACGGTCAGCAGTACATGACCTTCCAGTTTCATATAGAGGTTTTCTATTCTCTCTTGCTGTAATCTCTAGCCACCTTCACAACCATTGGTCTGATTTGATTCATAAAACATTACATTCTATCAAGCCATGACATCTTCTTATCATCGATGTCATGGTTGGGAGATTACGCTCACCCATCTTGCATCGGGCACACAAGTCTCACTCACGGGTATGTCATGGAGAGGCGGCCAGTTCCACTCTGTGCGAAGTGTCAGGTTCCAATTTCAGTTTGCCATCTTCTATTTGACTTTCCTGTCTATCAGCAAGCACGCAGAATTTACCTCTGCCATTGTCATCGCTCTCTCTCTATACTCCCTCCTTGACAGCACCAGATTTATTTCACAACCTTTGATTATATTTCCTTTAGCATACTGCACCACCCTTACAAACTCTACCTCCATTATACTCTCCACCCTTGCTAGTTTCAGATCACACACCCTACCCTGCAGCGTATGACCCTGGTGCATTTAGTGCTTAGTTTTTATAATAATGTGTGCTTCCTGGGTGAAATATGGTGGTAGCATAGATGATGCTGTGCAGTGCACCCCTTTGTGAAGTAGTGTGGCGGGTTTCAGTACAGTCGGTCATTCCGTTGAGGTTATATGGGGATTTTTTGTGTAACAAGGAAGTCCTTGAAAGAACTGTGTGTGTGTGTGTGTGTGAGAGAGAGGGAGAGAGATGCCATTTCAAGCTTAGTAAATTGACTAGTGAAACTCTCGAAATGTTTAGGAAGTATTTGGCGATGAAGCAATGGGTTGGACTCAATATTGTAAATGGTTGTCATGATTTAAAGTAAGACAAACATCGGTAGAAGGCCATTCAACGTCAAAAACAGATATCAGTGTTGAAGAAGTGAGAAGTGCAATTCACGAAGATCGTCGTCAGAGTATCCAGGACATTGAAAGTGTTGTGGGAATTTATGAGTCATGTCAATGCATTTTGAATGAAAATTTGAACATGAGGCGAGTGGCTGTAAAATTTGTTCCCCGCTTGCTGACCCAGATATTCTTTTCAAGTTTTTACTGGCGATTAAACTTGCCTCTAAGGCTACAACCCATAGACCAAGCAACAGTAACAATGGAGAAGTCCCAACTCAGACCAAAGAAGGCACGACAAGTCAAGAGCACTGTCAAAAACATTTTTTTTTTGACAAAGTGGGAATCGTTCACCAGGGCAGACAGTTAACCCAAAATTTTCCATCAAGGTTCTGAGATGCTTGAAGAAAGGCATGAGAAGGAAACATCAGGCATTTTGGGCATCCAACCATTAGTTCATTCACCATGACAATGGCCCCTACTTAGACGACACTATGTCCTGTGCTTTCTGACCAGAAACAACATAGCGGACATCTTTCACCCTCCCTACTTCCCAGATCTAGCCCCCTGTGACTTCTTTCTCTTCCCAGAAATAAAAATGGCACTCAAGGGGGAGTGTTTTAATGACGTCAAGGATATTCAAATAGACGCCGTTGGGGAAACAAGTGTTTCAAAAATCTTTTGAGAGGCACTGGGATGAGTGTATAGCGTTCCAAGGAGAGTACTTCGAGAGAGAGAGAACTTCACCTAGGTGATTAGGTAATTCTCTATACATTTTTTCACAGCAGTTCTTCCCGATCTCTCTCATGGCTTCAAACTTGGTTTCCCCATCTACATTTAAATACCATACTTGATTCTTCTCTCTCTTACTGTTTTCTGAACGTGCTATTATTTTTTTTTTCATTTCTGGGGGTACTAGGCTGGCAGTATTTGGAATGCTGGGGTATTTTTCGTACTCCTACCCCCTGTTGCTCTGCTCCCTTCTGAAATAATGTTCCCCTACCCCCTGTTGCTCTGCTCCCTTCTGAAATAATGTTCCCCTACCCCCTGTTGCTTTTCTCCCTTCTGCAATAGTGTTCTGTTCCCTGTTCCCGTCCTTGATGTGTAGCATGTTAAAATTTCGAGGACCCCTCAGATTTGATTTCATCATTACTAGGTTTCTCGTTTCATACTTCATAAACATGATTTCTTCTTCATATGCTCCTACCCATAAAAAAAACAACTTTCACTTTCTCTCTTGGTGCTTCCATTTCTTTCATCCGTTCTTCAATTTTTTATTCTTTGTACTTTTCTCTGTTTCTCTTATTTCATTTTGTCCAAACAGTGTAACAGCTCTGTCTTGTGGTGTCCTCCTTGTGCATCTTCAAGGTTGCTCTTTCTAACTTAAGTTCCTCATGACCATTTACCATTACCACTTCCTCGCTCTTTACCTTCTGAACTTAGGCCTGCTGGTCACCTATTTTCTCTTTCATGTCCTTTCCTACCTTTAGATTACCCCCATCTATTTTTTTTGCTCATTTTATTAATCCTTTGATACTTGCTCTTATTTGATGTACCGTTTTTCTTCACCGTATCTATACTGCCAGCTGCGGACGAGTTTATCAAGCACCCAATTCCGTGAAAGCGCCTAAGATATGTTTGGATTGGAGTGGTAGGTGTACTTTGTGTGCAAGTGATTTTTTTTTTCCTTTTTAAGGATGAGGAAATGCAGTTGTGGAGGCAACAATCCTTATAACGTTTACTAGCTCAAAATCATCTTATTCTTCCGATGAAAGCAACAGCCTAGAGGCTTGGCTTAACTCCTTTACACACACCGGTGAGAAATGCAGGTTGAAGTGTATATCATACATCCTCCTCCTCTTCCTTGTCATAAGCTGAAGCCTGCTGAAATCTTCCTTATTTCCACACACACAGGCAAGGGAGTGTCTGCTTGTCATTAAAAAAATGAATCTTGAAGATATGTGGCAGAGGCGCATTATACCACGCCTACTACTGTTTATTATGTTCTGAATTACCCTCCGTCACTTTCTAATACACCTTCGTGCACCAAAAATTCTCTTAACCATCAACTGTGTGTGTGTGTGTGTGTGTGTGTGTGTGTGTGTGTGTGTGTACATCTACGTGAGTATTGGTTCATGATATTTTGACTAATATAAAATTTTGTTATATGGCAGACGGGAGCGGAGGCGGCGGTGAAGGACCAGCCAGCAGCATGGGCATGGGCGGGCCAGAGGGCATGGGCGGACCTACTTCCTCGGGCGCCGGAGGAAGTAGCGATGAAGAGGACGAGGAAGAAGAGGAAGAGGGGGGAGGAGGCGGGGTGGAGGAGGATGGGTGTGGCAGTGGCGAGGATGACACCACCTCAGCCACGCCCCTCGCCCGCCTCCTCAAGTGTGCTCACTCTGACAACTACTTCGACAGGTAAGTCCCCATCTAACCAAAAAAAATAAAAACACATGCATGCACGCACGCACATACACACACATGCACACATGGGCATGCACGCGCGTGCACGCACACATGGGCACGCGCGCGCGCACACACACGTACTCAGACAAACCTAACCTAACACATTAGATCATAAATCCCTCCCCTCCACCACACACCCATTTTTTTACACAAAGCTGAAGGAGCTAGAGCATCCTAGCAGGATAAAAAATGGGATCTCAAAAGGGAGGACGTAAAGGCAAGGGAACTGAGGATGGTCTGAAAAGGAAGAATGGGTAGAACAGCTCAAGAACAAAATGGATAAAGAATGGGAAAAAAGGATAAATGAGCTTTACAATAACATATTAGAGAAGATATCTGCAGAGAGCAAAAAGTGGGAATCACGAGCTGTAGCTGAGGCAAAGATACAAAGATGGAGGAAGAAATGGATGTGCTAAAGCAAGATGTAAAGATGAGGTCCAGAAGGAGTAAGGTGACTGAAATGGGAACATCAGTAGGCAGGGAGGGGACTGAAGGAGGGAATGGAGCTAAGAAGTCTTTAACAGGAGTACTATCGGGTCATCAGAGTGTCCAGGAGATGATAAGGGAAATAACAAAGGAGATGCTTAAATCAGATCCAGAGATATTAAGAGAAAAGAAATGGGAAGAAGAGAGGGAGAGGTCAATAATTATTCATGGGCTTCAGGAGGTTAAAAAAAATCTCAGGAATATCAACAAGTATACCCCAATCGAGACAGAACATGAAAAGAAAGGGAACAACTGTGAAAGTGAGAGCAAGACGAAATCAGTGGAAGGAAAGAGAGACAGGACAGGCAATGACAGACAGGAAAGAACAGCCTCTGGGGGAACATCAAACACATATTTTTAGAAACCCCTCAACCCCTGTCACCACATATCAACCAAACACAATAACCATAAACAAACCACACATCATAGCCCCACCCCCCTAAGCACTAATTTCACAATCACAGCACCTTCCCATAATCTGCCCTACCTTCCACCTCTCCAGCCTGCACCTTCCTCTCCCATCTCCCAAAATACAGTAATGGAAAGGAAGCTAAAGGTATGGTACACCAATGCAGATGGAATAACAAATAGTGAAGAGTGGCAAGAACGAATCACTGATGCATCACCTGACATCATAGCACTAACAAGAGACAAAACTTATAGGGATGATAACAGATGCAATCTTTCCACCTGGATATCAGATCCTGAGGAAAGACAGAGAACAGAGGAGGGGGAGGAGTAGCACAGCTCATCAAAAACCAGTGGACAGAAGGGAAACAGAAGACTTCATTGTTGGAACACTTCAGACTGGGGGTCCAAAGGTAATGATAGCAGTGATGTATAACTGAACAGCAGGAGGACAAGACAAGAATATGATGTGCACAATAGGGCAATGGTGGATACACTAGCTGAAGTGGCCAGGAGGGCTCATATGGGTAGGACAAAATTACTCATAATGCCTAATTTCAATCATAAAGAGATTGACTGGGAAAATCTAGAGCCACATGGGGGACCAGAAACTTGGAGGGCTAAGATGTTGGAGACTGTATTGGAGAACTTCATGCACCAGCTTGTTAGGGATACAACCAGAGAGAGAGGAGAGGATGTTGCAGCGAGGCTGGATCTCATATTCACCTTGAATAGTTCAGACATAGGGGATATCACACACAAAAGACCCCTTGGCACTAGTGATCATGATGTCCTGAGTTTTGAATACCTTGTAGAGTTACAAATGGAGAATGCAGCAGCTCGGGAACAACGAGAGAAGCCGAACTTCAAAAAAGGGGACTACATAGGAATGAGAAGTTTCCTGCATGAAGTGCAGTGGGAAAGAGAACTAGAGGGAAAGACAGTAAATGAAATGATGGAACTAGTGACCACTAAGTGCAGGGAGGCAGAGGAGAAGTTCATACCAAAGGGTAACAGAAAAAATAGTAAGACCAGAGTGAGCCCATGGTTTAACTGGAGGTGTAAAGAGGCTAAAGCCAAGTGTGCTAGAGCATGGAAAAGGTATAGAA
>WNWK01004447.1:75000-80000 GCA_009830355.1 Cherax destructor | reverse complement strand
ATAATATCTTGTGGACTAACGTTAAGAGTCTCAAGTAGTGGAATTACACTCTTAGATTACACGCAGAGTATCACACACACTTTCAATACTTTAACATTATCTGGAGTCTCTGGGCAAGTTCCTTCATAAGACTGATCACAAAGTTTAAAGCATCGATCTTAGAGGCTTTGTTTCTGCTCAAGAGACAAACTTGAATCTGACAACAATGTTACTGTCTCATAGCGAAGATTTAACTGTGGATGAAGATCTTCTTTCAAAATGCAGGTGAACGGGAGGGACTGGGAAGGCAACATCAGTTTGTTGACCAGTTTTGTGATCACAAGTGTCACATCTTCCACCAACTTAGTAGGATAACCATCATTTAAATGAACAATCTTATTCACTCTCTGAACCTCCCATAAGACACATTTCAGAAATAGCATATAAATTTGATTGAATTCATCACAGTACATGTTATGGAGGTGTTTTGATGTATAACACTTTTCAGATAGCCATGCAGTTTCAAAATGTGTTTTTACCTCAAGTAATTGGTCACATTCTTTGAACAGCAGAACTAATTGACATCCAGCGTGTTTTTCACGCCTGAAGGATTTTATGTAGTTCATGTCCATCATTGATGGATTTAAACAGGTTCATGTTTGTGTGTTATCTTCACGAAGATCTTGAAAATCCATTTCAGATTTCAGTGACAATAAATACTTACTTTCTTGGCAGTGTAATACTGCAAATTGTATAAAGTGACATACGCATCGAATGAACAGTAATGAAGATACCTGTTCTTTCAATATCTAATAAAGCCCAGTGTTGATGGTGACCATCACGCTCACGTTATCAGTTCCAGTGCCAGTTAGATTATGCAGATGAAGATCATATGTTTCTCTTGTTGACTTCAGAACATCAGTGCCACTTTCCTTGAATTCAGTGTTGCTAGGTGCAACAATGTTGAAACCATTCTTGTGCATGTTCACTGAAGTAATGTATTGCTATTCTGAAGTACTAATTAACAGCAGTGTCAGATTTATACAGCAAGATTCTGTATTGTCTCCAATTTATGTAATCTTTCAGTTATGAAAGCGTGTGTGCCATTTTACATGCTTAGTTAAGAATGGTAGTACTGTACATTTTGTTCTGTGCATTGAAATTTGTGTTGCGGTCTTATCATCAAAACAATTTTCATAACATCGACAAGATAATCATACGTGTTATTAGAGCAAAGACTATATCATACGATTTTATAGCTTGAAGGTTTAATTTCATCTGTTGAATAGAAGTGTGTTTTTGCCTTGATCATGTTTATGTTATGGAATGATGCTTTGCAGAAATTGCTAAGAATATATTTGCATCATTAGGAATTTCTGCTATCCAGTCTTTACATTAGTCTTCTTGGAGCCACTGTTTATGGAATTATTGTAAGAATGTTGTTGTGGTATCTAGACACAAGTAAAAGTCTATTAATATCTACGAGGTGTTGTCAAAAACTACTCGGACTTCCTAAAAAAAAAAATTATGTAGGCTTACCTAATCACCTTGAGTTTTACTTTCTTTCTGAGAGTACTCTCCTTGGGAGGCTATACACTCATCCCAGTGCCTCTGCCACTTCTCTAAACATTTCTGGAACTCTTCTTTCCAACAATCACTTCTACTATCTCACTGACAGCACTTAACGATGTGGAGATTCTCCTCCACATCGTTAAAGTGCTGTTCCTTGAGTGCCATTTTTACTTTTGGGAAGATAAAGAAGTTAGAGGGAGGTGGATCTTGGAAGTAGGGAGGGTGAGGGACGATCACCATGTTGTTTTTGGTCACAACAAATTGGACAGACAGTGCCATCAGCAGGGGCATTTTCATGGTGAATCAACTAATGGTTGGTCGCACAAAATGCCGGCCGTTTCCTTCTCAGGTCTTCCCTCAAACGTCTTGGAACCTGGATTTAAAGAATTTGGTTAACTGTCAACCCTGCTGGAATTAATTCTTAATGAACGAATCCCACTTTGTCAAAAAAAAAAAAAAAATAATAAGCATACTCTTCACTTGGCATGCCTTTTTTTTTTTTTCCTGATTGAGTTAGGTGGTGTTGATTGTGAAGACAGTTGCTTGCTCTCTGGCTCATAGCCGTACATCTAAATTTCGTCGCAAGTAATGACCTTAAAAAGAGTATCTCTCTCATCCTTGACTAAGTTTTTTTTTTTAGATTTTAACACATCCAAGTGATGGACTTTCTGGTCTTGAGTTAGCAAGTGGGGGCACAAATTTTGCAGCCACTCATCTCCTGTTAATTTTTTTTCAATCAAAATGCTTTGACAAGACCTATAAAAAATTTACATAGCACTTGCAGTATTCTGGATACTGTGACAACGATCTTCATGAATAGATTTTCTTACTTTTTCAATGTTGGTGTTTGTTTTAGCGCTCACTTGAAGGGCGAACCAGTGTGTTGAGCCTCAAGTGACACGCGTCCTGATTTGAATCAAGAAAAACATTCAAAACATTGTGTCCAGCCCAGTGCTTCAACTCACAATGCTTGCCGAAACATTTTGTGCTTCACTAGCCGTTTTACCGAGCTTGAAACAGAACCGGGGCCAGGAGCTATGAATCGACCCCTGCAACCACAACTAGGTGAGTACACACACACACACACACGGATGAGGAGGCAGGAACTATACATAGTTTTAAGACGAGGTATGATAAAACTCATGGAGCAGGGAGAGAGAATACCTAGTAGCAACCAGTGAAGAGGCGGGGCCAGGAGCTATAACTCGACCCCTGCAATCACAAATAGGTGAGTACACACACACATGTTGTTCTCTCAAAGATTACATTCTCTTACACAAAAAATCACAACAACACATTGACGACACAATTCATCCGATGACTTTTTTGTTGTTGGCATGCGTGCCATCTGTCATCACTGTCATGTCAGAGGCATGCCAATACTACATGCAGCCCAACCTCTCCTTCAGAGTGCAGGTGCTGTACTTCCCACCTCCAGGACTCAAGTCAGGCTAACCTGTTTCCCTGAATCCTTCACAAAATGTTATCTTGCTGATACTTCAACAACTTGTGAAGTCCCAAAAACCATTTCTTCCACGCCTGTCTAACATGCTCTTACTCACCTGCTTGATGTCCAAGTCCATTGCACACAAAACCTCCTTTACCCTCTCCAGCCTTTCCTAAGGCAACCCCTACCCCACCTTCCTCCACTGATTTATACACCCTCTAAGTCTTCCTATTTTTTCTAGCCTCTCTAAATGTGTAAACCACCTCAAGCTCTCCTCAGCCCTCTGGATAATACTTTTAGTAACCCCGCACCTCCTCATCTCCAGGTTACAAATTCTCTACCTAATATTTACACCACACATTGCCCTCATGTACGACTTCACTGCCTCCAGCCTCCTCTTCATTTCACCATTCATAACATGCTTGATGCTTGACCCCCATATGAGACTATTGGTACCACTATACTCACATTTCCCTTTTTTTGCCTCCATTGATAATGTTCTTATGTCCACAGATGTCTCAGTGAACCACCTCCCCCCCCTCGTCAGTTCTGTGGTTCACCTCATCTTTCATATACCTATCCGCCGAAAAATGTATATAGTATTACGAATTAATGGCGTCCACATGTGTTGTTCATTGACCTAAAAATAGCTAGAAAATGGCCAGTAGATAAAATTTCAGCCTAAGGATGTGAGCATCATCCCCGGGTTCCAACACTCCAATTAATTCTTACCACTCCAGCATTACCATCAAAGTTCCTAGAGACCATCATCATTTGTGTTTTCTTGGAATCATATATAATTTGCATCGTTCTCCCCAGGCTGAAATAGTTGTAAGCTTGTGATTGATGTAGCAAAGTAACTCTAGAATAAGTAAATGTCAAGGTACAGTCCACAAATAACCCACACTTAGGAGACAGAAATGTTATCATAAGTTTCAGTCTCGTAAGTCTGCCTTATTGGAGTAGTGTTTCACTTATGGTATTGTGCCTTTTTATTCTTTAAAGTACAGCGTCTGCATATGTATGGGATTCCGGAATGAGTTGAAGGTCATTAAAGTAGACATTCCATAATATTGGCCTAGGCACACTTCTCTGTGCACCACAGGTACTGAATGAGTGTCTCGTTCACTCACCCAAAACTACTTTTGGAGATCTTCGCCGTAGGTAATTACCAAGAGACTCCTGGTGCTTGCAGTTTTGTCAGAGTCTCTGGTGCCATTCTTGGTGGAAGGCGCTAACATTGCAGTGCTACTACACAGTTGATCTTGAATTCATCCAGCTGCTGGTGCCACATAGATGAGAGGTTTAGTTGCAGAGTGACCTTTTCTAAAGCCATATTGACGGTCACAAAGAAGAGAGTGGTACTCGAAAAACACTGTCTTCTGCCGTGAGAGTATTGTCTCAAAAATCTTGCCAGTGAGTGATAAAAGTGACATTGGTCTGTACTTGCTGATTTTTGCTCTGCTTTTCTTTTTGTGAACAGGGATTACATTTCCATCTTTCCACAAAGAAGACCATTCACACTGCTAGGCATTGATGTTAGATGCAAGTTAAAGGTGACGCTAGCTGGTCTTCGCATCAATATATTGAGCAATCTTGGGCTCACCTTGTCTAGGCCCGCAGCTTTTCTTGGTCCTGGGATTTAAGGAGAAGATACACCTCGTCTTGCCTTGTCATTTTCAATAACTTGGACCTAGGTGTTGCGGTTATGAAAGGAGGTTTCCTTGCTGGATCACGAACTTGCATCTTGGCAACCAGGTTGTACGTTGATCAATGAGACGCATGTTCAACACTTGAGTATCTTCACTGTGGAAACGTGTTGCACAAGTGTCTCATTCATCAACTTGTTGGTTCTCTGAACCATTTATCTACAGGTTGTTTACCTGGAGTTTACCTGGAGAGAATTCCAGGGGTCAACGCCCCTGCGGCCCGGTCTGTGATGATTCTAGAGGTTTTGCAAGTGACTGTCTTCAGATATATCACTTAAGGGAGGAGCCGAAGA